>QLNU02015270.1:6754545-6774800 GCA_006491805.2 Dysdera silvatica | reverse complement strand
GTGTTACCTTTTTAACTGAACACACGGTATAAACATCTGAATGCTTCACATAAGTTTGGATCTTCACGTTCTTTTCCTTCACATCACAGTATAAAAAGAAAGATCACTTCATCTTTAAGTGAAGAGGATATGCGCGTGCTAACTCTGATGTTTGAAAACGCGATCTGTTCTATGACACGAAAATTGCAAAGTCTAAAGTTTAGACTATCCGCTGTGGTGCCTATGATGTTTTCCATAAAATAAAAGTAACATAAATAGAAGTAGGTACCTATAAAATTCTCTTAAATAACTGGTTCAATGGAAAATAAAAAACAGGGAAATATTTATAAAAAATCAAATATATATATAATAATTACATGATATTTAAAAACAAATTATACACAAATGCAGTTTAATTTGAGCTGGAGATACTTTTTACAATTGTTTCAGTGGTAATTTGTTTTTAAATATTATTTTGCGCAGTGTATCGCTCATATTTTCTCAATTACATGATGTATTTGCAAATATATATAAACACCATTACGTATTTATATAAATCGAACACTACGCAGATTAAATCAAACAACAATATCAATCAACGTTTATTGGCGTAGTGATACCAACGCCGATGGTATGGCGTGATTAGATGGTGAAACGTTCGAAAGAAAATAAATATTTCTGCCTTCGGTGGGACCTGAACCCACGACCCTTGTATGTAAGATATAAATATAATAATTATAGCATATAAGAGAATACGTTATAGGAACAATAAGAAATAATTTTCGTCCATTCACAAAATTCCCCTTCATCGAAGATGAATTATATAAAAGTGAAGGTGCATTTGTTCATTCATATGAATATGATATTAATTTTATTTATTATCTACATATAGATCGCACAGCATGGCGTAAGTAACCACATAATGAGTTATTAATAAAGTATTTTAAATCTTGGATGCTCTCTTTTTAATATTTTTATTCTGTTATTGATAGCGTTGCATGCAAATCCTGGAACTTCTTCCTCATCTTTCATTCACTCGTCATTCAATGGCCTCATTCGCTATCCTTAAATATAACCTTTCACCATTTTCTGACGCTAATAGGATAATGCCACCTCTTAAAAAAGGACACCTTCGCTAATATTGCGTGAGCGTTACGTAAAATGATAAATCATCCGTTCGTTTCAATTATTGGAGGACTTATCTCCATAAAACCTTAAAAGAAATCGGGATTGCGGCCTGTTTAACTCAGGACAAGAGGTCCTTAATGAGCGGGAAATACCTCGAACTGAAGGAATCTCGGCATGCGGTTCTTCATTAATCTCCAGAAATGAAAAGAAAATTGGCATTAATACAACCCATTCACAAGAGGAAATGGACGGAGTTCACACAGCAGGATCTCAACTACCACGCGAGGGCATTAAATATTTAACTGGGAATATGCGTAATGATAGTCGTTTTCCGGGTCTTTCCTTTGGCCCAGAGTAATCTATTTCAGTTAAACACCGTGAGAGAAAGTGAGGAGAGAGAGAGGACAGAATGCGTTCTTCAAAGTCAAATGAATACTGCGAACTTCTTCAGGCAACTAAATTTAACTTGAATTCTGCCCTGACCTGAATTTTCTTTGGAAAACAACATCATTTATATTTCCTATAAGTTTTGTAGCTTGTTAAGATTCGGGTGTTATTATTTAGCTCTTCGTTTAGGCTTAATGTACCGGGTTGCAATACAATGGTGTGTTTGAGAAGCCACGCACACAGCAGTGTTATTGAGAATTTGTCAGTTTCAAGCGGAGTTTGACCCGATTGATATGCATGTATATTGTAAAAGCAAACTTATTTTAAACTTCATTGTTTATGTATACTGAATTTGCAGAAAATGGGATAGGTATAAAGTTTTTCAATGGAATTTGATGTTAGAAAGATTTGTCTTTGCAGTTATTTAATTTATTTTTGTAATATTTATTTTTCAATCTTTGAAATTTTCAAGGGAAGCTTAACTATTGAAATGGAAACGTATCGCGATTGACACTCTCGGCAAATGTTTAATCTTGCAGAAACTGCAACGCATTTGTACACCGTTCTAAATTCGATGAGCATTTGGGGTAACAAAGGAGAACTGATGATTATAGATAAATTTATGATGAGGAAGATTATCAATATTAGGAACATTTATTTTTATATAAAATTTATCTTCGTATAGAAAATCGTGAATCTTGAAAGAAATAAGCAGCAATATTTTTGTTTGGCTAATTATATTTCTTTTCACAATCTCAATATTTAACCAAACAGGAATTGATATTCACAAGTTGGTGGTGAAATTTAAAATATTGTAGTAAAACGCCACTAATTTAAAATACTTCAGAGGCCCAAAGAATATGCTGAGTATGAATTTGTTTCAAAAACCTTGCTATAAACATCCGAAAAGCCATAGTGCCATTACGTAAGTGATTAGAGTTTGTGACCACTGACCACAAATGGTGACTAGTGGTTAATGACTCGTATTTAAGCAGGTAAGGTGGTTTGTTGTATTTGTATGGCGAAAGGGCAACAATGGTCATTTTGTGCCAAGCAAGGTAAGAACGCATATTCGGTAATTAAGCATTTAAAGCGGTACAGTTTCTATGACCACTGGCTTGGAGTTGTTTTAATGGACTCTAATTTTCCTAGACACCTTAAATGAATAACCCTGGTTTAGGCTCTAATATGTTTTTCATTATCAGCATGGCGCAATCACTTCAGTCTTGTTTTGTTCTAGAGATGCCTTTACAGCGCCTTGACTATGGTCAATGTTCGTTAAAAAACTCTCTGAAGAATAAAATGGAAATACTGGTTTTTATAAAACATCCGCCAATGTAGAATATAGGCATATATGTTTTTTTTGAAAGAAAAATCATGGGCAACGATTTTGTTTAACCTCATCGCTATGGAAATACAGACACAAAAGTTCGTTTTACTTTTTGCCTTTATTTCCCAAACCTGCGTGACGTTCTGGGCCGTTGCGTTTCGTGAAACTCAGAACAAAAACCAGAAAGGCTTGTTTCAAGTAAAAAAAAAAAAATTCGACAACACTCTTCTGTTTCTTTGGCGTGTTTCACTTGGTTTCTATTACCTTATGCCTGCAATGTGAATGAAAATTTCAGTGAAGAAAAACAATAAAACCAAACGAAAAGTTTTGGTTTGTTTCGATTGCTTTTCACGTCTTAGTTGACTGACTTTTCTCCGAAATGAAGTTTTTTTCTTTCAGTAAGTACATGTTGTTTCTGAGGTTAAACATTTGCAAAAAGTTTTTCTTGGTATCTTACAAATCTTCTATTCTGAGGAAAAAGACTCAGAGAAATCTCATTTTGCATTGGTCAGTCATTGAATTGAAATTCGTATATATGTTAAAATGTGAGCTTAAAATAAATTTTTTTGTTAAAGAGCTTAGAAAGATCTGCTCTAGAAACTGAAATTCTTCCTGTGCGATTCGTACAAATAATACTTTTTTATTTAGGAGAACAAAATTGTATTGAATCACAATTTCTCATGGAAAAGAATTATAAAGTGTTAATGTTATCATCTTAATTTTGATGTAGATGAATGGTGTTACAAGGAGGGATAAAATAAGGAATAACCTAATTAGAGGTACGGTCAAGGTTGGACCCATAGGAAGAAAAATACAAGAACATAGGTTAAGATGGCTTGGGCATATGGAGCAGATGGCTTGGGCATATGGAGCGGAGAAATGAGGAATATGTGGGAAAGGTAATGGATAAGCTGGTGGTAATGGGTAAGAGGAAGAGGGGAAGACCACGGCTGAGATGGAAGGATAAAGTGACGGAAGATCTGGAAGAGTATGGATGGAGTAGAGAAGAGGCATTGGATAGAAGATTGTGGAAGAGAAGATTAAAGGACCATAACGCCGACCCCATATAACATGGGAAATGGCAAAGCGAAAGAAGAAGAAGAAGGTTATCATCTTAATCAAGTCTTTGTTATGAAAGTATTTTTTTTTTTGCCTACGCTCACCATTGGTGGTTATCTTCAACATATTGGCGTTTATTTCCAGTATTTATTTTCAGCTACAGGCGGTATGCTGTTAGTCGTTTCAGCATAGGGGCACCATATAGGCGACTGACCACACCCTACGATACGCATACAAACAACCAAGCTTACCTAAAATTCGCACCCAAACCCAGACAGTCAGAAGGCGATGTGATCTGGATCACTGGATCGCTTGTTTCTGAAATGTAAGTGCAATTATTGAGGAATCGAGTTCAGGAATTTGTAGATAAAATACAGTATTTAATGTATAAAGATGAATATAAATATAAAAATAAATTTTCTCAATATAACTAAAAAGTAGAAAACGAAGATTTAGTTGATTGTCATCTGGAGAATGAATCTTCGTATTATATTTCAGTTAAATAATCATAGATTAATACCATCAAGATTATTAATAGCAAGGTGATATCAGTAAAACTATGGATTTTCGATCAGCATTGAAATATTAACACAAGTGAATATTTGGAAGAATTATGTGCCGTCTTTATTAAGAAGCTATTTTAATTAGAGTGGGATAGAATAATTTTACCGTATGGTTTCAGAATGCTGTCAATACAATTCTGTAGTGAATATAAATTTCTTTCACAACGCAATTTCCATTCTGTAGAAATGCTGTGGGGACGTTTCAAATAAATATAATTATCCCAATTATATTTAACTTACTTTATGTAAATTAAGACACTCATACGGTATTTATTATAATTTTGAACTCGTTGAATTTTTAGTTCAGCAAAAAGTTTTTTTCTGTAGTATTCTATCTATGGAGAACTTGTTATTACGAAATAAGGCACAACCAGATATAAGAGGACATGAATTTCGATATTGCAGAATTTTTAAATAAAATAATTTTTATGGCACTAACTAAACTAAAATTAACACTTCACTAAAATGATTTGAATTTTTGCCTAAATAAAAGGATTTAAAAGTAGACGGTGAAAAATATACATTTGAGATTGTAAGGCGCCGTATTAATTATAGCACGGCGCCCGATTATACGTCGTATTATATGCCAAAGGAGGATGCTATTCCGCGACAACCAATGTTATGTATAATTATTATTTGTATGCATTCATTATTTGGACCTAGCGGTGACACGCAGTTCGGTGGCGCATGCGTACTTGGCATTATATATATTAAAATCAATTGAAAGATCTGGGAAAATTTAATCAAACTTTGAGATTAAAATATTAATAACGCGTCGAAAGGTTCTTAAACCTCATAAAAGGGGAGGGAAATATAGCACTGTGCGTTATAGAGCTAGAGTTTAATGAGATTACTGCATGAATAGCTATGATGAGCAATATATATTGAGAGTAGATATATATATATATATATATATATATCAACTACGTATAATTTCGAGGTGTTTCATTCTGAGCCGTGAAGGATATCTTTGAAAGAATTATTTGTAGAGGTATGTTCAATTTCCCTCTTGAAACAGTTGACAGATGTCCGCAAATGCGGAATATTTGTGAAATTTTAAGAGAACTGCAATGAACTAATGAGAATTTTGACGATGGTTTGCACAGCTCAAAATGAAACATCAATAAAAAATTTACGGTACAGACATTTTGGATTTTTGTCTATCACAGATGAAACAACGGATGTCAGCTGTTTCGCCCTGGAAACTGCCCGATGGCGAATTCAATACGTTAAGCATACAGTGCTGGGTAGAGATAAGATAGATTCAGCCCAGGTCCGGGCATATTAGACGGATGCAACTAAAGCTGAAAATTCATTTTTTTATGTTAAAATTCTACAAGGAATACAACTACGTGATCCGGTTTTGAGGATTGTTGAAATACGTGCAATGAAAATTCGAAGAAAATTAAATAGTGTAGTTTAGCAAATTTTTTTGAATTTAAGTCTTACGTTAAGGAGATAAAGTTGTATTTGAAGCTTCGGGCTCGGGCTGAAATTCCCACATAGTATTTCGGGTTTGGGCCCGGGGACTCATCTCGTGTGCCGGGTTAGGGGTTGCTAACTGAGCAAATCAATACAGATACAGAATTTACTATATAGAATACTCGATATGGATTCCATTCTTACAGGCAGGTCTGTAACCTGGATAAAGGGACAACTGGGGCAAAGCAAAGGGCATATGGGGCAAATCAAAGGGCATATGGGGCAAATCAAGGGGCATACGGGGCAAAGCATAGGGCATATGGGGCAAAGCAAAGGGCATGTGGGGCAAATAAAAGGGCATATGGGACAAAACAAAGGGCTTATGGGACACAGAGAACCCGGGGATTGTTCTACATATATAAATAACTCGATAGAGCAACTAGGCACAAGCATGGGGCAACTGGGGGTCATGCCCCTGATGGCCCCGGCTTGGCTACAGGCCTGCTTACCGGGTTTCCAAAGAACAAGAAAAGCACTTCGTTTTCCGGAACTAAGCTAAGGACATCCAAAAAGGCGTCAAATTTTTCCTCCTACCCTAAGCCCGCGAAAACTTCCGTCTAGCCTTATTCACACGTCTTCTCGTAGAACTGAAGCGAAACCTATAATCTTGGTCACAAATAATTATATTTGTCCAAAAAGTAGTAAACTATGGTTTTACGAGGCTCACAAATGTTGGTGTCGACGCAGGGCTTTATTAGTCTTTTTTGCTTGAAGGCGTGGTTTCTATACTCCATTGTTTGCTTGAAAGACGCAGGAAGCTCCCTCCACAAACGCTCCCCATAACGTGAAGTGCTAGTTCTTTTTACGCGCTGTTGTTTGAGAAGAAGTCCAGATGTCTTTTTCCCAAGTTAGGGAATATTTGTAGTTTCTGAGCGTGCAATTTTTTATCCACTCATTCTTGTGACCTGCCATAATATCATTGTGTTGCCCTAACACGGATTGAAGCACGCGAAACGAATCAAACGATTTTTGTCCCTGCTTCTCGGATTTTTCTTCTCTCCAAACTTCTTGAACAATGTGTGATTTACCCGGCTGTTATATTTTTCCAGGTGTCGTGATGGGTTAGAATTCTCTCGTCTGCTGCCAACGCCAATATTTTGGTTGAAAGCGAGGATTTACTATTGAGCTTTTACTAATCAAATATTTATATTTTGTTGCCATAAATCTGTAAATTTAGGTTAAATTCGTTTGAGATTTCACTAAAAATTAATAAGATTTAATCGATTAGTTAGCAATTAATGAGCTTTAATCGATTAACGAGATTTATCGATTAATAATTAAGATTTATTTTATTAAAAATTGAAATTTAATCGATGCAAAGTTCATCGGTAAAACATTTCATCGACTAAAAGCATCTAAGGGCCTAAAGTTTTGAGGTAAATTTTGCATTTTTAATTTTTTAACGATTGTAGTTGAAAAAATTTCAATCTTTTCGAGATAAGATTTTATCAATCGATTAATGAATTAATGGATAAAACTGTATATCAGCTACAGCCTTTGGTCTATCGGATATCCGTGTGCGTCACTTGAAATTCTCTGGTCTTTATGGAGGAAGATCTGCAATCGATTCATTTTTGGCTTTATAATAATAAAAAGCGTGAAGGATATCAGGGCAATGAAATAGTTAAAGAATAAAATATTTTTGCTTTAAAATATTTAGGACCAGGGGTGGATTGGACCGCCGGTCAACCGGCTCCGGGTCTAGTGCGCCCTCATGAGCTATAGGACTTGCGCCCTCATGGGCTATAGGACGCGCCCTCCGATAATCGAAGGTATGCACCCTCTGAGAAGACCCAGTCTGCCCCTGTTCAGAACGCGAAAGTTTTGCATTTTTAAGCACTAAAACCGAATGCTCTCCCATTATAAATACTTAATCTGACGAAGAATACAGCGATTCTCAAAACATTGCCGAATCTTTCCTGCAACTTAAAGTATTAATTTCCATTCAATGATTTTCCTATTTATTTCGCTACTAGAACAGAAATATTTCTGTACCAATTCAAAGGATCCAATGACTTCCAAATCAATAACCTCTCACAATATATAAAATATAACTTATTAAAGGTTGAAAAAATAGAATATTTTTATAATTATATTCATTTCCGTCCTTTTTAAATTCCTATTTCGATTCATCCTTTTAATAATAACGTTTATTACTTTTTCCTTTCTGATTTGCTCTTTCTAATTTTTGTCTACTTTTATCTTCTAATACTTTTCGCCCTTGCTTCCTTTACACTGATCGAAAACAGGCAGTGTGAATTATGCTAAGTACGAAGAAGCAATTGAACCTACGAACGAAGAACTACGAAACTATCTACTACGAAGTTTACGAACTGCAGTAGAACTTCCATATATCGAACATGTTGTGAATCCCTTTAGTTATTACATAAAAAATCTGTTGCAATACATCGAAAAAATTTCTATGTGTCGAAAAATTTCTGTATCTAATTTTTTCAAGAACAATCGAAATTTTTAACACTCTATGTATAGTATGTGTCCTCGCGATCGTCAAAAGAGATCCTCTCGGTATCGTAGAAGAGGTGGAATTATTCGAAAACGTGAATGGCAGAAAACGAAACAAAAATGCTCTTTAATCTGTTGTTCTGCTAAAGTATGGTGGCGTTTAGTGGTGTCCCTAATAGCTCATTAATTCATAAAATGAATCATTTGGCACTTTTAAAGACAACAATTATAAAAAAAAAAAAACTGACTTCGTTTGTTTGTTGTTTTACGGCTCAAAGACTACAATGGTCATGCTGCACCGGGACCTACTGCTTTCCGAGGAATCCGAACCTCTGCACCTACCATTTTCCGAGGAATCCTCTTAAGGCCTCTTAAAGCCTAGGGAACCAAACCCTGGGCTACAGAGAGCAGTACGATCTCTGAGTAAACGTTCTTTGCACCGTTGGGAGTCGAACCCGGATTAACTGCGCACCAGGCGAACGCGTTACTACACTGCGCTATCGAAGAGCCTACTGAGTTCGTAATGAAATTCTTTAAATAAGCTGCACGTGATAATGCATGTTATAAAATCTCGTGGTTTTCAACTTGCCGAAAATATTCTTGATGATATATTTCAATGAACTTAATAAGCATGAACACACTTATAATGAGACATTAAAATTTGTTGTGCAGCAAGATGCACAAAATTCATTATACAAATATACATATTACATTACATAGGATACTTTTTTAGGCATATTTAGCACATTTCTATCTCGCTTGTTAATTACTTTTAATTATGCATATAAACGTGTGCATTCAGGTATTTATTAATTAAAAAAGAAGAGTAAATTGATTAGGAAATGTCTCTCTAAATACAATGTACTACAAACAAACATATATATAAAATTTATCTTTTCTATATATCAAAGGTTTTTTTAATGGAACC
This sequence comes from Dysdera silvatica, assembly GCA_006491805.2. Classification (NCBI taxonomy): domain Eukaryota; kingdom Metazoa; phylum Arthropoda; class Arachnida; order Araneae; family Dysderidae; genus Dysdera; species Dysdera silvatica. Next base: position 6,765,481 of record QLNU02015270.1, on the reverse strand, counting down.
GCTGCCCTTAAAATAAGGAGAGATTCCATTGAATTCGCTTTATTAGTTTAGTTGAATTGGCCATCAAGTTATATGTACGATTTCAAGATATTGGACATGAGTCTTAGAGCTAGTTCCTGAATACGACCCTCTGTGCATACAGAAGGATCGATACTCAACGCGGGTATCATTCTCATGAGCTGAATTATCCAATAGCTGTATTTGAAATGGCAAACGAACTGGTAGCTAATTACTTGTTACTACAGCACCTCGTTGCGTTTAACGCCTTATGGCAATATCCTGTTGCAGTTCAGCATATGGAAACCGCTGAACCGCCTCTCATCTATTTGGAGATGTCTGTTGCAAGGGAGTTAGTCTCTATTACAATATGCATGTCACCAGTTATAGCTAGTTTCTAGAAACTTGTGTGATCCAGTATGATGTCAAACACTAATGTGACTATATATGTGTGCACTATCTCGCTACGCATTCAGAAATCCTTTACATTATCCACGGAGTAACCGACGTCGCTGTCGTCAAGAACTATAGGTGTAACTGACACTTGTCAATCATTTCCACCGTCAATGCTAATGAGCATACCTTTTAATATAAATCGAACACTACGCAGATTAAATCAAACAACAATATTAATCAACGTTCATTGAGTTAGTGATATCGCTACGTCAATAAACGTTGACTAATATTGTTGTTTGATACCTTTTAATGTTTGAATTCCCATTTCTAACCTAATGCTTCATCAATCCCATTCGAGACTTGTCATTTGATACCGATTCACATAATTTTTCTTTCTTTAGCTAGCTTTTATAGCTTGTTGAGCCAATCTTACAGCTGCTTGAGACAATTACTGAAGCTAATCAGTGTTCCATTTTGTTCCATTTTTATTGTTTGTGTTTTACTAGAACGGTTCAAGGAGTCTAATGCATTTAAAAATCTGTTTTTTAAGAGCCTCTTGGATAATAAATTGAATTAACTTTAATGGTTGAGAAAACAGAAGGAATTTGATTAATTTGAGTTAATTCGAAATTTGTAAGAATAAAAAAAGTTAATTTAATTTGTAAAAAAAGCGTCAAAAATTCTTATTAATTTTATTAATTACAAAAAGTGAGTGGACATAATTTTATTGACATTTTAAATAAAAATAAAATTTTTATTCAGTAGCGTACGCCGACTAAATATTTTATTCAATTTAAATTAATTTGGTTAGTGATCTAAGTTTTTTACGGCAAATGTATGAAGACATTTAGGCAACAGAAGATAACCTAGTAGATATGAGAAAAACCGTCGCTAACCGAGTCAGCATTGGGATTGTTCCTGTCTTTTAGAGATCGGCAAAATCTTTCGACGATTTGGTAAACGAACGACTTTTCCCATCTCTATTAGCCAGAGTTAAAACTAAAAAAAGGCAACTGGGTAATTGATTGAGGCTAAATAGATTAATGTAAAGTGAAGAATAATTTGTTAGAAAGTTTGGACGTTTGGACACCCAAGGATTTGGCTCAAGCTTGAGCTGTTTTCATTAAGAAGAGAAAGGATATCACTCCGAGCTGTAGTAGGTTGGCGACAACTCAGAACAAAAGCGTCGTAACTGCTTCTGGGATTACAGTGCCGCCTCCGACGGCCACCCTTCCCATTTCTCCCCTTTTGCCCAATTCGTCATCATGATTTCTAGAGAGCTCTCGTCGAATCGAAGTTATCACTGCTTCGACCTCAACTTGGAGAAATGCTTGCTTTTTTTTTTAAACTACAGCTTGAGCTACGTATATGAGTGTTTAAAAGTCTTTTTAAAATAAATACTCCCACGAATTAAAAATACTGCCCTGGAAGTTTTTTAGTGTTAATAATTTATTTAGTAATTGGGCTATTTTGAAACAGAAGAATATGTTTATGTTGTTTAAAGCGAACATGCACTTTATTAATTATGGCTCCTTATTGTGTCATATGGACTAAGTGGCCTAGGCATTCATGTTGGTCATCCTTTCATTGTCTTTTGCTGCATTGAAAAAGTCATGAATTGCTTATTTCAAATCACTTTCTTAAGTTTTGGGCAATGATGCTTTTTTGTTAGGTCCTCTATTGCACTCAATTATTCGTTATATCATGATGCGCAAAATGCTGTATTTTTCATGACGTTCCACTAAATGTCCAAAATATTTAAGTTTTTGTTTTCTGATTGTCTCTTGATTTTTAATTTGCGACACAATACTGTGTTTCTGACTTCATCGATCTAATCTACGTCCAACGGCAGATGTATGTTCACATTTCAAATAATTCTAACCTTGTGTCAGTTTCAACTAAACACCAGCTCTCTACTCTAAACAAAACATTAAAAAGTCCGACACCATACGGTTCAAATTCTTAATTTAAACTCAAATATTTTGTCGCACAAGTCTTGGAAGCCGCATTGGGAAGTAGCAATTAGCGAACGTACAAATTTAATTGAATCGCTTGGTTATCGCATAAAATATTCCCAAATCGCTAATATCTGTCTTTTGCTTTTGAGAAAAACCATTATTTGTTGTTCATCTAATTTTCAATAAACTTTTCTTGAAATTTTATTTTTTGTTCCTCCGACAATCGCATTTTCTCATGTATTTTTCCAAACCCCCTTTAAATCCTTCTTTGTAAGAAAACTATTCCTTTCGGTTATTTTCTCTGCTTATATCCAAACATCAATAAATATTTTCCTTGAACCTATCTATTCAAGAGTTTCTATGTTGCGCCAGTGCTTTCTTCATATTAATCAATTCTTGCCTTTTCTTTTACTTCTACCTTAATAATTTTTTTACTCACTTATAGATATTTCGTTCTTTCTTCCGTTCGCCTTCCTGACCAACAAAATCGTTTTTATTCGCAAAGATCCACCCCTAATTGTATATACCTTCTCGCTATTACTTTGCTACTCACTTGAGCTTTTATCGGTTTTAGTTATATGTGATAACTAGTATTGCCCTATTAAATAAGTTACGGTTTATATAATCGCCGCCATTTTTGATTTAATTATTGAAACACAAAATCTTCGACATAATCATCACTGTGTATAAACTGTGACACACAACATGCAACTTGACTTTAATAAATTATTATTATTTTTTACTTCAAGGTATTCAACGATCCCCTTTTCTCTACCAAACCATGTAGAGAATGATTCCTTAGGTTTTCTTTCTTTTAATCTTGGATTTTTTCTTTTTTTTTCCCATCTGAACTGCTACCTTGCTATTCTATTCCAACACATTTATCAATTTCTTCGCCTATTATAAAAATACTTCAAAATTCGAATTTCTTTGCTAACTGTCTCTTAGAATGTTTAGGTGTTTTCATCATTTTCACAGATCATGACTTCGTTGAGAGAGATTTTCCTCTAATTCAAGACATACTCTTCTATGCACTTGGTTGTAAAACGTACTTTTACATCCAAATATTTGTCACACTCTACGGTATGAGACAAGAATTTTGAAACCATTCGTCCATTATAGATTTGAGATTTATATTGTTATCATGGATCGCTTCAATGCATTAAAATTTCGATTGGGAAAACATTTTATCTTTCACAACATTTCACGTGATAGGGTACCTGTGGGCTCCCACAATAGAAACACCATGTTCACTTCGCAGGCTTTCTTAACTGTTGCCACTTAGAAATACAAGGAAAGGAAACTTAAAAGTTTAATTCCTAAAATTGGCAAAATGCCAAATTGTTTCCTTTTACAAGATGTTTTGCAAATGCATGTAATTTTACTTTCCGTATCTGGCAACAAATATATTGATTGTATAATTATAATATCACATTTTATATTCGGCAACAGTACGTGTAATTGTCTTCCTAATTTTAAAATCAAACCAGTCTTCAATTTACCATCAAAATGTACAGGGGTCTCATTGAAGGTTCCACTAAAAAGGAGAACTAAATTTCTCTAGCGTTGTATTTGAATTTCATTATCTTTTGCAGAATTAATAAATAAATTCAAACATTTAAAGTATTGATAAAATATTATTTCAACTGAATGAAATTACTGCATTCTTCAATACTTATATATTTTTGCAATCTATATCTGCATCATTACCTATCTAATATTGTATGTGATTCATTACATTAAAACCTGGATCGGGAAAACATTTTATCTTTTTACAACATTTCAAGCTGTACTATACTTTCTCTATCATTATTTTAACATATTAACCTTTATTCCAGGAAAGTTAATTTGCTTTATCCATCCGCGGAAAACAACCGAATTTATTTTCCGGTCTTCGAATTCCAGATTATTTCCTCTGCTTTGAAAGCAAATCGAGCGATGTTTAAAACTTTGAAAAAACTTTAAAAGTAACCAAAAATCTTGAAGACACTCAACATTTTAGCAACAGAAGTCTAGAATACTAACTTATTCTGATCTCAATCACCAAATTTATTTTAAGCTTTAAAGCTTTCCGATGGATATTTGTGTCCGAAATCCATACATTGTATCGCGTTTTTATGAACAAGAACTGTGTTCGTCTCAAAATTTGTCTTATAGGATTGATACAAATCTTCACTTATGAATTTTAGATTTTACGAATTTTTATAAAATTTTTTGGGCTTTTAAGTATTCGTAAAATCGAAAGTTTCGGTATAATATTAACTCAAGACTGAAACTAAATACCAAAAATAACATTTTTAACTAAAAATGTAAACCGACAAATAATTTCGAAGTTAAAGGAAAAAGTGAAAATAGATTTAATGTACCGCGCAATTGTTAATTGTCGGCTGAATTTTAGAAAAGCAAAGTTAATGGAAAACTTGATTTAGTCTTACATTTTTTCCCCACGAACAATGGCTGGAATTCTGGATCTTTTAGTTTAGATAACACCTGTTATTATTAAAGGTAAACAAAACAGAGATGGGTAGCCTCTTGGGATATATATGATCTGCCTTTTACTCAGTTTGACACCTTAAACAACACCCTCGGAAAAAGCATCTTTCCTCTTCCCATTAATCACTTCATTCTCTTCGGTGAGCATCCAGAGTATGGAATTTTTGATGCGGAAATTGGAAGGTTGAACGGCTGGCGAAAAACTTCACATCCTAGAAAACTTACGCCCCTTTTTCTACAGCTCTGCGTCGTAAAGAATTGGGTTTGCACCTTTTGTTATCTGACAGTGGATATCTTCGAGGAGAAGAGACAGAGAAGAAATACCTTCAGAGATAAAAGAAAAAGCGATTCATCTTGAAGTTTCGACGCAACTGGGGGCGCAATGGGGCAAAAGGGCTGAATTTCTACTTTGTCCGCTTTAAGAATCGCTTCCGGGGCGTTAGGCGTAAAATCGGCGGCCGAAACTGATTGGACGTTAGGTCGTTTTTGGCTGTTGGTGACGGCAATTTGTCTTGAATATCCCATTGAGGTTCAATGGGCGAAATAGTAAATATTGTGCTTTTATGGCTTAAATCAAACACGCGTGATTTGTAGCGTGTCCGCCAGGTTGCGCTGCTTTAGTTTTATTAGAAATGAAAGAGAATGGTCAATATGGATCTTTAAAGCATGACAAGATAAATTCTAGCGTCTGTCATTTCAATAAAATATTATATTTTTCAACCTTTGAACACGTCCCCTAAAAAATTGAAATTATGATGGTTGGTTGGTTGTTTGGCTTTTTTATGGCGCAAGAGCATCTGGACTATACTGCGCCAGGAAATTATGAGTGAATGAAAAAGAAAAGGCAAACAGACATACAGACAGACCACATAAGCATATAAAAAAGATAACATAAGATTATAAATCGGTGTGATTCCATGATTATGCAGAAAGAAAACAGGTGGCAAAAGTGCAAAATAATTAATAACTAATTGATATACAGTATCTATATATGAAGTTTATATGTAATTAACCAGTAATAATACCAGTATAACGATTAACCAGTGATTATGATAACGAGTAAAATTTGTCACTGGTCTCATTTGAATTATTGTACTTTTGTGATAAACATTGCACACTTCATTATCTAGTCATTGATTTTACGAATTTTTTTTTACAAAAGAATACAACGATTGACAAGGGTTTATCATAATAAGCAAAATTTGTCACTGATCACACTTGAATTATTGTACTTTTGTGGTGAATATTGCAGACTTTATTGTGTGACCATTAATTTTACGAAATTCTTTTTACAAAAGAATACAACAATTGATCAGGTTTTATCATAATAAGTAAAATTTGTTACTAGTCATTCCGACCTGTGACAAATTTTACTCGCTATGAAATTAAAAAAAAAAACATGTTTGTTTTAGTAATAAATTTATTATCTGACATTGACATAGTCATATATATATATATATATATATAACTGATGTACTTATTATATATATTCATAATTGATATATTTATTATAGGTAAAATTTTGTTCTTGTGTTAATTACAAATGCGGCAATTTGCTGTATATCTTTAACGCGGGAAAATGAAAAATATAGCATTAAAATGAACTCCCATTTTTTATGTGACATATTATAATAAAAGAGAAATGAAATTAAACCAGCAATATGTTTGGAAATTAACATGGCTTTTCTTTAATAAAAAATTTGTATTCGAATAAATATGGATATTTAAATGCAAATATGGTTTTTATATATAAATCGATTTCAAGGTTCAAGAACAAAATATTAAGACCTTTACTAATTAAGAATTTATTTATTTATTTAATTTATTTATTTGTGAGAATTTTTTAGAGCAAGGGCAGCTAGGGTAATGCTGGGCCGAAATCTACAGTTTTCCGAGGAATTCGAACCTCTTAAGGCCTGGGGAACCAACCCCCGGCCTACGATGTGCAGTTAGCTCTGTAACCAAATAAGAAACAAAATGTACACATAATATAAACGATCTACTTAAATATAAATATATATCTTCAAATGCATCTTCCATAAATGTGTAATATATATTTATATTATTTGGAATAATTTATTAATTAAATAATAATAATATAATTTAATATATAATTTAGAAGATATATATATATATATATATTCCAAATATGTATTTCATTTATAATTTTTGACAGGGGGTACATTGCAATTAAATCTTAAACAGGAATTAAAAACAAATTCGTTCAAAATTTAGTTTCCTTGTATATTTGTACTTTTTTCCTGCGTCTTATTTAAATTAGCTCCTGAAAATATCGTATTCTGCATTAAAGCGAGGGATTGATAATTAAACGAACTTTGATTTTAACTTCGTGAAAAGTTCACTCACGTCGCTGGAAAAGCTCAAGTAATTATCAGCAAATTTAATTTACGTTCACGCTCGCAGCTTGACGAAATTGCATTAAATCCACTAAGTACAAAAAACTTGGTTTACTGGAAGTTGCATAACGTAAAAAAGAAATAACTTCGATGGCTTAGGTTCTCTTGAAGGATAAAAGACTACGGTTTGTCTAAAATTGGGATATATTGTACATCTACTACGAGAACATCTTTTGGCGTTAGATCTGTGCCTGTTTGTTTCTGTGAAAACGAATTTTAATCTTTAGGGTTGTCTGTCTCTGCTAGTGTTGCGGGTTTTCCGTAAAATGTTCCAGCACTTCGTATACTAAATATTTAGTGTGTGTAATTAATATATTTATTAAGTTATATTTATTCTATATGCCATACCATTACCCCAACTGTGATCTCCAGACACAATTTACTCGCTCAGAAAGAAATACTGGTCCACAGAAAATTTTGGAATAATAATAATAATATTGATTAAACTCGTCATTGTTATTTCTTACGAGAGTAACTATTATTTTAACCTTTTACTCCATAACAGTTCGGTCGGGGGGTCAGGGGTTGATAGTTAATAAAATAATAACACCAATAACCTATATTTGGCACCTTTAAAAACGTTAGTTTGAAGAATACGAAAATATCATATTGTACTAAATACATAAATAAAATTCAAAACTAAGAAATGTGAATTTCTAAAACGATTAATGAAAAAATAATTCATAACGTGACATAATGGATCTTTTTTTTCCTACAATAGGGTTATTTTTTTATATTTTGAGTTTTAATTATATGTAGACTATTTAATAATATTCTGTACATTTGAACGTGTATTTTGGACGTTCGCTTCCTATACGTCGATTTGATTTGGTCTAAAAAATAGTCCAGGCGCTGCCCCATTTCAAAAACACTTTTATCGTGAAGCTTCATATTCGCTCGCAGAGGCTGATAGATCGTCTGTAGCTCAGTTGGAAGAGCCCTTGGCCGGATACCAAGAGGTCGTGGGTTCGGTTTCCTTCGGACACCGTGAAATCATTCCTTTCATTGCGAGAAGTTCATCATCTAATAAGCAAGACTGCAACGTATTTCATAAGTAAAGAGTGTGGCAGATACATAAAAAAATTTGTTCGAGAGTTTTACAAAGCAAGGATACTAAGTGTCATGCTACGTCGGGAACTGCAGTTTTCTGAGTACTCCGAACATCTTAAGGCCTAGGAAACCAACCTCCGGATTATTATACTAAGCAGTTAGTAGGAAAGCGCTGTATTTCCTTCCCCAATGATAAAGGAAATACAACGCTTATAGTGAGCATATAGTAGATAAGCGTTGTATTTCTATTGTCACTGTTGGTAGTCGAACTTGGGATAACGGAAGGCTTAGTAAAGGTGTTACCACTGCACCACTACAGGACTAGGGGCTCCCGAGCTGGTGCGCCCTCATGGGATATAGGATTCGCGCCCTCCGATGATCCAAGGCATGCGCCCTTTGAGAGGACCCAGTCCGCCCCTGTAAAAGATCTCAGATTATTAATACAAGTAAATGGAAGTCTTGGGCTCTAAACTTCTCAACTATCCAAATAACATTTAAAGTATCCAAGCATTGAATTGAAGCATAAATTTGCAAATGTGAAACCATCCACTAAACATTCTTCTTCTCGAAGGTGGTAATTATATTCCGAGTTTCTCGGAAGTAGTTAAATTCCAGGCGATTATTTTAAATTTATTGGAGTAAACAAATATGGCATATTTTCCGCCTATTACATGCGGATCAGCGATAGTTAATATTGTACGTATCCGAGTTATCGGAAGCTGCCCATAATAATGGCTGCCAATTCTATATGTAGCTAGCCAAATCCCATCGACCAACATTGATGCTCTAACGCAATTATCGGGTTGCCACACTGTGCGTAAACGCTCATCCATACGAAGGAATGAGAAAGCAGAAAAAGAAGGAAATCTTCGTGATAGGCCGCGTTCCATCATTGAAGGAGGAATTAGAAACACGCTGAAGGGAGTACCGTTAACTTTAAAGGAAAACACCCACTGCTGAAATTGACTTAAGCAAATAGGCTGAAAGCCTTCGATTTATTTCTGGGTAGTTGTTGAAATAGACAAGGCTAAACGGTTTATCTTCCCGAATAATTGATGGGTGTTCAAGCGTTGGCGAAATACAAACTGAGACTCTTTGGAAAGTGGCAAAAAACAGGAGTTTAGCAGACACGCATGACTAAGAAATGCCATGAGTAATGGACTATTTTGTTCTCTTTCGTGATAGCTTCAATTTAAAGGTCGGTTACCGATGATTTCAATGTATGCTGAACACGTTTATCTCTATATTTTGTCAATAAACAATATTGATTACAGAGAAAAGTTGGAGAAGTTGACAAAAAAAGGGAAATAACACAGAGAATACATTTTTTGCAATACATATCGAAGATATTTGAGCATATGTAAGGAATGGCAAATAAAAACCGACGTGCATTTATAGACTAGGTAGTAGTTTCAAATTACCAAAAAACGTGGAAAATATTCAGGATATATCATTAAAACTTATTTTCTTTTTTGTTCAAATAAAAGTAATTACACAAGCCTACAAAAAGTCAAATTGCCAAAGCTGTTTAAACGATTTTAGGGTATATCAATTGTGCTGAATTCAAAAATAACCTCAGTTTTGCCAAATTTGCTCTAGTTTTGGAGATAATAAATAGCCCTCAAATTATGATTTTACCCCACATGTCTATGGTGTACACATAATACTGGGTAACACGAAATTTATTGCCGTTTACATTTTAACAGTCTTATAATAACTGTGTGTTGCTTATACCGAATATGGAATTGGATTTGCTAGATTGGATCTAGTTCTTGGGATAAATGGATTTTTCTGTTGAAAAACATGAAACCTACAAAAAACTAAATGTCATGCATATATTTCTCAAAAGCATATTGAAATTTCTTCAAAACACTCAAAAGTAAATTCAAAATAAATTTTATGACAATAAACAAACAAATTAATATGGATTGTTGCAATTATTCTGCAGAAAAACAATATTTGTATGATTTTCGTTTATGTGAATAATTTAGACAATCACTTTGGAGGCTCTATCAGTAATCTGCCATCCTATGTCTATCCAATCTGTCATGATTTCTTTCTTCCATCACTTTGATCTCTTGATGCAACCTTTCTCCTTGTTCCCCACTAAAATCACCAAGATCGTCCGGAAATTTATCTAAATGACTACGAAGCTAGTATACTTTATACTCATGTTTGCACCCAAAGTTTTAAAACTGATAAGTACATTTTTTACTAATTCTTCATTATTCTCTTCTTTATATTTGCCCAAAGAATTTTTAATAACAGAAACAAAACTATTCCAGGCAGACGCTTCAACATCGTTCATGCATTTTTTGAAGCTTGAATCCTTGATAACTTTGCGTATTTGGGGACCATCAAAAATTCTTACTTTTAGTTTTTCCATACTTATGTTTGGAAAAATCTGCAAATGTACTTGAAGCAATCACCATCTTTGTTTAAAGCTTTTACAAGTTGCTTCATTAGACCAAGCTTAATATGAAGTGGTGGAAGAATGATTTTTGCTCTGTCCACCAAAGGCTTATTAACGATATTTTCTTTACCTACAGTCATACTTTCCCTTAAAGGCCATGTTACTTTTTCCCAATGTTTTTGTTTTGCTCTGCTATCCCATAAGCAGATAAA
>QLNU02015270.1:6699177-6743848 GCA_006491805.2 Dysdera silvatica | reverse complement strand
GGGGGGGTGTTACAGAGCTACAACTCCATTGTATTTACATGTATACTATATACAATTTCATCGCAATGGGGTTTACAATCATAATCGACCCCTCTTACGTATGCCAGTGCCACCCACTTCTTAAATAAAAACGTTCATTATTAACCAGAACGAAAAGTCACTCACATCGACTTTATCAATTCATGGATAAACCCACCGCAAGGGAGAATATCTTTATACAAGAGAATCATAATCTTTACAAAGGAGGTACTTTATCGTTACAATTTAAGCTTACATAATAGACTCTTTGTATATAATAGGCATGTATAGTTTGCATGAAATTTTGCACCATATTGATCGTAATTACTAAACCCACAAAATAGTGCAAAAATTAAAATTAATAAAAATAAAATGCAGTGATAAAATAAATATTTTTATCAAAAGGAAAATAAATATAATCTTAAAGTTCGCAAGATAAGACAAAGAAAAAAATAGCATATGCAGTCATCTCTTACCACTGAATTTAACTATGTATGTATTTGTTTTGCATGTAACCTACATAAGACGGAAACCTGCATACTACGGAATTTTTTCACGTCCCGTTAGTTTCCCCCTTAGAGAGATTTTACTGTATATAGATGTATATAGATGTATATAGTCAATTCGCCATAGATTACCGTCTGAAGTAGGTCACAAGACATGCGCCCATCGTGAAGAGGGTATCTTAGGGACCGGTCCCCCCCGAAACTAAATTTTTAATGGGACTTGGCTATTATTTTGCATACTGTGATTGTATCGATGCATGCTGGGAAGTTTTTTTTGAAACCATTACCTCCGAAATCATATCCTGGCTATGCCATGTCATAAGTAAATACTGAGAACGCGTAACAAACTCATGACGTTTTGGAGAGTTTGGAGGCTAGATGACTTTCATTTAATAATGTGTTTCCCAGCATTTATATTATCTTCTAGTAATTTTTTCCGTAACCTTTTTTTTTAAATAGTTTGACGCTCTTTATGTTCTTTATTTCAATTAGTAAATCATTCCACATTTTAACACCTTTATAATTAATATTGTTTCTTCTTAATTATTTTCGTATTTTAGGTAAATAATAGTCATTCTGTTTTCTATTTCCATTTCTTTCTATTTCTCTGTTGTATTGTTATCATTACAGTATGTTCATTTTCCTTTATTCTCATGTATATTTTATTCAATACACAGTAGCTATGGATTTTACTTATTGGAAAGATTTTACGTTTATAAACGTTTCCCAATGTAAATTTTTATATTTATTTATTTATTAAATTTATTGATTTTTTTTATATTATTCAGTAGTTTCATATTCAATGATCCTAAATTATCTCACATGCTGTTGCAATAAATCATATGACTATCATAGTCTTACGATTTATATATTATATATTAGTGAGTAATGTAACTCAATTATTGTTCGTTTTAATAAACTATCTCTAAATCGCCTTAATATTCAACCCCTTTATTCATTTTTTTACTTATTTTACTCATATGCATGTTACAATTCAGTTTATTAGATAGAGTTTTTCTTTGAAGCCTGTTTTTTCAACAACCTCAATTTCCTTTCCTTCGATCTTAATCTTTGTTTCTTACATCAACATCAATTTCTTATTTTTATTTATAAAGAGCATTATTTTAGATTTATTTACATTTACTTTCACATCCAGTTTATATTAAACCGTTTTTCATACATCAAAACTTCTTCTACAGATGTTTTTAATCCATTTTTAAAATTTTTGTTTGTTATTATTATACTCGTGTCATCTGAAAATAGTGTTATTTTCTTCTCTTTTGAAATACTGAATATATCATTGACATATAGTGTATATAGTGTACATATAGTATAATAGTGGACCAATATTTGATCCCTCTAGGACCTCGTATTTACTAATTTTTCCAATTGAATATCATCAATATAAACAAATTGCTACCTATTTGTGAGATAATTTTTTATAATGTTATTTATTTTTCCTCTTAAGCCATAATATTTAATATTTTCAAGTAGTATCTGTCTGTGTTATATCCCTAATGTATCAGTCTATTAATAGCATAATATGTGATCTGTAGTAACATAAGTTAACTGTTTAATATATTAATTATATCAATCTATTAATAGCTAAATACATGATCGGTATTAATATGCTAACAGCTTAACATATGATCAATATGAATATTTCGAAAGCTTAATATATTAACTATATCGAGCTATTATTAGTTTAATATATAATCTGCATTAATATGTTAACAGCTTATACAATACAATAAAGTACAAGAACTTTATTCAGGTAGAAACATGACAAATCCATTTACAAAACTTATTATAGATTATCAACCTGGGCAATAATGGAAAATGACCAAGGGGTCTGACGGAGTCCATGCTGCCCAAAGAAACAATCGATTCCGATGCAGCATGATCCTAGCCATCGTTGCACCGTATAAAATAAAATTCGGTTTAATTAAAATTTCGAAACTGAGACTTCTAAATGGAAATTCAACGCCAACGAATATGAAACTACCCCGACGTCTGCTAAGTACACTTTAAATTGTCGGTAAACAACGATGCGTGTAAACAGCAATTATGTAAACAACGACATTTGTCTCAATTTCGTTACAGGAATCTAAATACAAGAAGAATTATGTTTCTGCAAATTTAGAAATATTGTTTCCTTGCATAATTTTGCACCACTTTCGGCGTCTGCTTTATAAACTACTAGTTTATATGTACTACAAGTTTATAACTGCTAGTTTATTATATTTAGTAATGCACTGTTAAAAATAATAGTTCAGGGTTGAACCAAAATATGGTGATTTGCCAGCTTCATCCATTATTAAGAACTACGTTTCACCACATTTTGGCTCCAGCTATGTTACCAATATATGGATATACTTTCAATAACGAATAAGGCAACACTGAACCAAATTCATGGTTCCAGCTTGAACCAAATATACTGTTGTAGGTTAAACCAAATATGGCCAAAATTTCCCGGACACTGTATAACAATATAAAAACCTGCCTTTCACATGCTCTATCAGGGGCGTATCGAAGAGTTCCGGAGCCCCCATTACTTATCTCGACTGCTATTGAAGCCACATCTACCCCATTTCATATACAGAGAGTACACATAATTTTTATTAATTACAGAACGATAGCAACCAAGTGAAATTGCAAAGGTTTTGTATTATGCCTAATATAAGCGTGTTAGCTATTAGTGAGATAAAACATCAACAAGTCATAGACATAGAAATTATCACATATATCATTGTAATTCATCAAAAATAAAGGATATACATAGCATAAACCAATAAATTGGAATGATCTTAGCTTGTTGGATGATTGGAGAGATATTGGCACGTAAAAAAATTTGCAAACGTCGGTGAAGAATCGCAACGAATAGAGCTATTTGCCACACGTGACTTCTCTCGCCTCAAGTGATTGGCTAGGAGGTGGAACGAAAATGTGGTTCGGTGTTTAACCATCTTTTAAAAAATACCATACTTTCACCAATAAGTGGTACTTTTGAATTTTCAAGTGTACCAAATTTTGGTAAAATTCCGGCATTTTCACCATTTTTTGTAAAAATTAATGCGGAAAATTTTTAACAGTGTAGTATATAAAATTAATGTAAAGGCGCTTTCACTTCTAGTGAAAAGAAGAGAAAATGCTCCGTGAAAAATATCAATGAAAATGATCTGTGAAAAAGTGAAAAATCTAAAAACAGTGGCCAAGGAAAATGGTGTGTGTATAGATGTAGATGAATAGCATCGAGCTGAGCGAAATATTTTAATTGGGCATTTTAGAATGTTGTATATTAAATAAGAAAAAAAAACCCATTATACTTCCTCAGTGATAAGCCCTTTGCTTCTTTCAAGTAGGGTGCTGCTTTTAATCTAAATAATAAGCTTATCCCTACACGCCCTTCTTAACTTTCAACAATTGATAATCCCCTTATAGAAATTTTATTAAAGAATTTCAGAAGAATGGAGCAAACAAAATATATCCTTCTGATCTTCATACCTTAGCTCGAAAGCTCTTACTTTAGAGTTAATAATAGAGTTATGTAATATAATTAAACGGTACCGAATTTTACATCTGGATATGTGATCTATACATAATATCTCAGAGCTGTTCCATTCATACAAAAAGTCACATGCCCGTAAAATTCCAATATTTTTCTGACACAGTCACTTTAAAATTGAATTCGGGTACATATCAATTCTACATGCATTGAAGCTTTTCCGTGTCCCATGAACTTCTTGATATTCATTAGTCGGTATGATATATATATGTATGGATATATATATATATATATATATAATGTGTGTGAATATGTATATCAAAGTTCACTTATATCAAATATTCTCTCGGCTCCCTTCAACTTCGTTATAAGCGAGTTCGAATGGCTGTTTTATTATAAAACCGTTATAGTAAATGTAAATTGTTTATACCAAGTTAAAAGCAGTGGCGAAGAAAGACAATAAGGTGAATTCGATTATTTTTATTATATTCCTCATTCTCTCTAACTGTTCTTTCTTTCTTTTATTTTATTATACATATATAATTGAATCGGTCATTTTGAGAAGGGTTTATTTTACATTGCTTTCGTATAGAGTTGACTCCTTTTAAACATGGCCGATTCAATTAAAGTAATAAATTAAATCTTATATGAATGAGAGAAATATGAGCGATACACTGCGCAAAAATAATATTTAAAACAAATTACACACAAACGCAGTTTAATTTGAGCAGGAGAAACATTTTACAATTGTTTCGGTGGAAAATCAAGCGTCCACCATCGTCAGAAAATTCATCCAAACTGATTTGTTGCCACTAAATCAAAAACGAAAAAGGCTAACATAACAAAAAGCCTGATTTGTGTCGCCATCTATTGTGCAGAATGCTAAGTAAAAGGAGAAGGAACAATTTTTGTTGGAAGAAGAAATTATGTTGATTGAAAGAGAGGTTTGTAATAAGAGGGGGGAAAAATTGTTCTCGGATGGATTCGTTGACTATTGTACAGGAATTACTGAAGATATGAAAGGCCTCGAAAAAATTGAGATCTGAGGGTGAACGGACTTTTTCAATTATTTTTGTATCGGCAAAACAGAAACGATGGCCATGTTTCCATGAGTGTTTTGCAATGGCCGATTTTTCAAAATCACAATTCACCAATCGTACGTTCACAAACAAGATTTTGAAAAATCGGCCATTGCAAAACACTCATGGAAACATAGCCATCGTTTCTGTTTTGCCGATGCAAAAATAATTGAAAAAGTCCGTTCACCCTCAGATCTCAATTTTTTCGAGGCCTTTCATATCTTCAGTAATTCCTGTACAATAGTCAACGAACCATCTAAGAACAATTTTTTCCCCTCTTGTTACAAACCTCTCTTTCAATCAACATAATTTCTTCTTCCAACAATAATTGTTCCTTTTCCTTTTACTTAGCATTCTGCACAATAGATGGCGACACAAATCAGGCTTTTTGTTATGTTACCTGTTTCGCCTTTTTCACTTTTTCGTTTTTGATTTAGTGGCAACAAATCAGTTTGGACGAATTTTCTGACGATGGTGGACGCTTGATTTTCCACCGAAACAATTGTAAAATGTTTCTCCTGCTCAAATTAAACTGCGTTTGTGTGTAATTTCTTATATGAATGGTTAACCGTTTTCATGACTGAAAGCCCAAGTCCTCATAGTTAAGAGGCGGGAAATAAGAGGTCATTGGTTAAGTAAACAAGCGCAACCGACAGGACAAAATCTACGTAGTACTCACATAAGTGCTATGTCATCATCCTCAATCATTTTTAATCCACTGCAGGATGGAGGTTTCTCTGTTGTCCCACATACGCGTAATAGGGTGAAAGAAATGCAGAGTAATCGGCCTTAAGACCACCATTTTGACCGGACGTGTTTGCAAGCTGGACCTACAGTTTAATGAAGGTTTCGAACATCGGTTTTCAAAGCAGCGCTCTGTCAAGACCCGGTATTGGCAAGAGACGGCTGTGAGACAAGTACTGTGTAAAGGGCATTAAATATTAGCAATATAACACATTAAAAACTACCCTTAAATTAACGTTGTTTCCAACATTTAAAGTACAGTTTTATTTAAAAAACAAACTAGCAGTCGCAGTAATGGAACAACAAAGAAAGCATCTATTTCTTCTATTATATATCTTATATTCTATTATATTCTCTTGAAATCATATTCAAAGATTGATCTGTTGCTAGAGATATACCCAGGAAGTTAGATAAAATGTTGTGGGATCGTCGACACGTATTTGTTTATATTAATTAAAATGAAAGTGAGTTGGTTTTAAGAGCGACCATATGAGTACTTCTAGAGGGAACGCTGACAAAAATTATTACCTCCTTCTCAGGGCTGTCAAACAGTTCTGTAATTTTACAAGATGCTAAATTGTTACAAAAATAATTCATATTGCTTGACAATTGGCAATGAATTATGAAGTATCTTATTTCAAAATGTGACTGTAAATTTTTATAAAGTAAATGCGTAGCAGAATCAGGAAAATAAAATTTTTGAATGGCTAGGGGGTTCGAGCCTCCTTCTCACTTTTATGGGCCCCCTTTGTTGGTTCTACTTTCTAATAGTGTTTGCTTATTACTAATAAATTTGACACCCACGAATTATTAGCTCAATCTAAAGTTTATTGTTTAGAAGAAAAAGAGACGTCGTCCCCGTCCTAGATTCGAACCAAGATCCTTTTGGACCCTGGTTCGAATCCAGGACGGGTGTCAAATTTATTAGTAATAAAAATTCCCCCACGAAAAACTCACAAAAAACTCGCCCCGGTGGCTTTGTGTGTTGACCATTATTTGGCAATTGTGTTATCTCTGCGGAGGGTAATAATACCTTAACATCTTTATATACGGAGAAAGGGAGCGTTGTTTCCTGTCCTCGTTCGTCTAGCGGTCCAAGACACTCCGGACTAAACGGAGGGACCCTGGTTCGAATCCAGGACGGGGACGGCGTCTCTTTTCTCCAAAAACAATAAAGCTCTAGATTGAGCTAATAATACGTGGGTGTCAAATTTATTAGTAATAAAAAATCCCCCATGAAAAACTCACAAAAAACTTGCCCCGGTGGCTTTGTGTGTTGACCATTATTTGGCAATTGTGTCATCCCTGTGAAGGGTAATAATATCTTACACTGCTTGTCTACTTAAGGGATTATCAAGGGATGGGCTCACATTTCAATAAGGACTTCGAGCTTTGTCGTTTACAGTATGAAATCTTCAACTCAGGATTGGGGATAGGGGGACAAAGGGGGGGGCAATGCCTAGTGGCACCTGATTTAAACGGACCGGCGTGAAGTTTTAATAACTTTATAAATATGTTTTTTAATTAAACGTAATAGGTTGAGGGCCCTATCTGCTAAACTGCCTAGGTAGGGGTCCTCAAATGCTGTTCTCGAGCCTGCTTAAACTAGGATACCGTAGCAAAACGACTTGCATTATATGGATATTGGGAGTTAACCCTGGGTTTTCCTCACGGTAGAGGATTACGTTGTTCTACGACACGTAGCCTTAACGCTTTCATATCCTCTACATAACATCAGACCTTTAAACTTGGCTATTATCCTTTCTTCCAGCACTGAATGTACACTGTTTTCAAGAGAATTCGAAAAATTGAAATTTTTATTCGTTTATTTTCAGTGACGTACATGACGTAGTACAAAAAATATGGCGGACCGTAGTTTAACGACCATAGGCTTTCAGTAACTTGACTTGGCGTGATGGAACGTAGAGTTTTTTAAACCATTTTTACTTCAGAACTGATTTAGCGATGTCGAGCTTTACCTGTCAAGATTAAACATTAATTATAGCAACCCTACTGGAAATCGACATTTTTGTTTTGGCGTATGTGACAAGAAAATATAGCTAACTTGTCAATAATGACAAAATATTATATATTAAGATTGATGGATATAAAATGTTTTCCTTCCTTCAACAAAAATAGAATTAATTCCTTTAAAGAAACATAAAATTTTGTAGTATGTTTTTTTATTCGTTTTTAAGCCAAATCAAAGGAATTTTTCATCGTAGATTAAAATGATTGCAAAAAGATATTTTTTGAATGCATTTTACATCTACAGCGATTTTTACAAATAACTAAATATAATTTACACTCCATTCAAAATTTTGCCTTAAAATTAATTCAAATCAAATCAAGTTCTTTATTCAAACGAATCAAATACAAGGATAAGTAAAGTATACGAAATATATTATCTAGTTTTTCTGGTCGAAAAAATAATTTTCCGCCGCATGCTTTGCTCATAAAACTCCACAATGATGTAGAAATAAACATACGAAATTGATAAGTTGACGATCGTAGAATTAGAAGCAATATATTTTGCAAATTTCTCTGTTCGCGAATTTCAAACTCTGTTACTAAAACTACTCAATTATTATTACTATGTCCCCTGATTAGTTTGAAATATTTGACTTTGACACAGGGTCTGCATTTTTCAAGAACAGAACAGGTGGTGTTGACAAGGTTTCGTATCTCTCATGCGTAAACGAAATTGCATGTTTTGCTAAAGTGTAATAAGTTCGATAAATCTAAAAGCAAACATTTCACAAAGTAATTCCGCTTCAGGCTTGACTAGCTCTCAAATATTAACGGCTTCATGATAATGGTAGGATTTTTTAAAAAGAAATTTCCCGAACTACTCAATTTCAGCATAAACTTCAAGAGATATTTGAAAATTTTGAATAATTATAGGTTGATTTCATTGCCCACAGTAAATTAGAGAATGGATGAATACACAGAAAAATATTCGTACGTCTTCCACAAACGTAGTAATGAGCATTTGATTGAAATTTAAAATAATGACAAAATGATATTTTCGTATTAATATGTAATTGCTGTATTTATTACTGTATTTCGTGTGTAAACGCACGGGGGGCTTATAATTGATTTTTTTATATTCAGAGCTTTCTACAGCTCCGACTGATTAGCAGAACGACATTAAAATCCACACGCTATTAAAAAATGGAAAAAAGTGTTGGGCGAAAAAAATAATTCTAAAATCTGATGAGAGGGGAAAATATGGCTTCGTAATATAAAATACACGAAGTTAAACAAGAAAAAAAATTAAAACTAATTTAAAATAAAATTTTCATTTTTTAATTTCATTCTTTTCAAAAACTGAAAGAAATGTAATTGTCTTAAAAGTTTTAATTTCAAATAAAGAAAATAATACATTAAAAAGAGCATAAACCGTATTTTTCCAGAAATGAAGAGCTAGACACGGGAGTACCACAAGCGCATATTTTACTTTAAAATTGCATCTTAATCTGCCTAAAACATGCTTGAATTTTTATAAATTACCTTATGTTAATGGATGAACAGAGCAGAAGTTGCTTTATGGGAATTTATGCGCTTGAGAATATATTCATAAGGATATCTTATCATTACCTGAAGTTAGACAAATGATTGAAGAGTTTTATGAGCCTACATCCTTTTGTGTTGAGACTGGAAAGAAAAGGAAAGTCAGTCTTATCTCTTGTAAAAAAAGGAGGTTATTACTATTGTCGCAGACATATCTGTGAATGACGAAGCAGGAGCAAGCAGAGCATGATGAGTACAAGGTAGTTCCATGTTTCATATTCCACCGTGAGAAAAATTCTGTGAACAAGCAAATGAAAGAAAATTCCCTGAGGTTGATATTTAAATTTAGCGGGTTTCAATTAACATTAACTCGCAACTCTCTAATCCGTAACTCTCTAAACCGCAATTCGATAATCCGCAACTTTCTAATCTGTAACTCGTTATTCCCCAGATCTCCAATCCGCAACTCTCTAATTCGCAACTCTCTAATTCTCAAGTAACTCTGTAGGTTTTCAACGTTAACAACAACCATCATTTACGGAAGACTACTTTTTCCATTTTATTGCGTATAGACAGACAGACAGAAAAACCAAAAGCAATAGCGGGTTCAATATCTATAGAACCCGCAAAAAATAATTCCTTTCTGTCCTTACGTAATCCTCCACCAGCAGTAGCTACAAGGAGATGATCCAGAAAAAAGAATGACGTTTGTTCCAAATGTATTGGCTAGGACGGCAGTGAACGATACCTTTCCATAGATTATCCTTTGTGGTGGTGAGCCTATTTTCATCGCAACGGAACAGCCAATAATCAAAGCTGCCGAATAAGAGCTTCAGACATTATTAAGAAAATTCCTCTGTATTCGCCAAACACCACTATCTGTTTGAGGTTTCAAACCAAATTTCTTCATTGGGAAATACGTTTTTGAATTACAGTCAGAAATTATAGTAACTTGCTCCATCATATAGCGCAAAGATCTTCACATACTAAGTAATTTCGTAATTCTGGAATTGAATTAAATAGAATGCTTGATTGAGACAATTTTCATGCAAGACGGGGTTACTTCTACCGTGAGACCGGTGCATCAGCTTTTAAAACATCGTTTCAAATCAAATCGAATCGAATCAAACTATATTCAGACGGATTCAAAATTATTTTTTACATAAAGTGTTAATTGTTTACAATTTATCAGCTAGGCTTATCTGTCTAGGCAGCAAAAAGTAAAGACTTTAGGGTCTGACAAAGCCCCCGCTGCCCAGGATTGGATATAATAAGCGGAAGTCATAAATACAATATACAAACTAAACATACAATAAATAAACTAAATACAATAAAATAAAAGAGGTGGTTGGTTAGTAAAGTTATGGAAGGTATAAATAGAGAAAGATGTAGTGATATTATATTTCTCTATCCAATAGATGTCTGCGGATGAGTGTTTTATATTGAGCAAAAGAATAAATAGATTTAGGTAAGTTAGGAAGAAGTTTCAACAACTTTGGGCCAAAAAAGCAAATGCGGGAGAGTTCAAGTTTCGTTCGTGAATATTTTGGTATTAGATCGTTAAGATTTCTTGTAACGTGGGTATGACCAGGAAAGCGCAGTGAAATGAGATCAGAATGTGTGCCATTTCGTATGGTGTTAAACATGAAGATGGAAGTTTTGTACGTAAATACTTTTTCGATTAATAATACATAATGATCGTAAGCTAGTTCAATAGTTCTAGAAGTATGAGATTGATAATATAGTAGGCAGGGGAATTTTTTATGCAGTCTGTTAAGTCTGATGACATTAGACTTGGAAGTGTTTACCCATATCAGAAGGCAATAGTAATGGAAAGAAAAAATCATAGAGTAGTAAAATTCAAGAAGAATTGAGTCGGATAAATAGTAGCCAACGTTTGAAATCAATCCAATATTTCTACTAATTATTTTACAGATATTGTTAATATGAATATCCTATTTAAGGTTGGATTGAAGAGTTACACAAAGAAAGTTTATATTTTGTGAAATTGAAAGCATTATATTATTTATACTGAGATTAAATTGGTTACCGTCTATAATTGTTTTTTGTTGGTGAAAAGAAGGCGTTTAGTCTTTGAGGTATCGAGTGCTAGATAGCTACTTTCAAAGAAGTTAGTAAAATTCTGGATATTATTATTAGCCAAAGAGATTAGCATTTTGATTTTGGTGCTTTTAAAGAAGATACTAGTATCGTCAGCAAAACAGATAGGTTTGTGAGGAGTTGGTAGATAGAAGATATCATTAGTGTAGAAGTTAAATAGTAGAAGCCCCAAGATCGATCTCTGTGGAACACCGCAGAGTGTATATAGTAATTCAGAGAGGCAGCCACATATGTGCACAAATTGTTTCTTTTTGTCAAGTAGTTTCTAAGCAGGGTGTTGGGAAGGCTACACACACCGGCTAATTCAAGTTTGAAAAGGAGAGTATCGAAAGCTCTTGACAAATCGAAGAATACGCCAACAGCAGATTGTTTAGAATCTATGACTAAATAAATAAAATTAGTGGATGAAAGGAGAGCTTGCTCAGTGGATTTGCCTTTAATGAATTTAAACTGATTTTGATGAATCATTTTATGGGATGAGAAGCAAGCATGAAATCTATTAAATAGTAATTTCTCGAAAATTTTTGCAAAAATCGTCAGTACTAAAATTGGCCTATGGTTGGGAATGTCAGTTCTAGAACCCTTTTTATATATGGGAATAACGTCAGCAATTTTAAAATCACGCGGTAGGATTCCTGTACAGAAAATAAGATTATAAATATGAAGGACAGGAAGTTCGATGATATCTAAAATGTATTTTAGAACAATGGGGTGAATCTGATCATGACCTGGGCCATTTTTTGGGATTAGTTTAAGTGTCACCGACAGTTCATGGATTGTGATTACTGATAGAAATAATGGCTTTAATTACAATGTAAAAGACTCATCTCTCTTTACAAGTGACACATCCCTTTGATTCGTAATTAGATTGCAGGGAAAGTCGATAAAATAATTATTAAATGCTGTGAATATTTGTTTCTGATTAGTGATGTTTTGTGTCCCATCATGAATATTTGAAATTTGATCGTTGGTGGTTTTAGTTTTAAATAAAAGTTCGTTGAGCTTTGACCAGATCTTTTTTTATCCGAGTTAATGTTAATTTATTAAGGTAAGAACACTTTATTAAGGTAGGTTTCACTGAAGAAAGCGTAATTTGTTTTATTTTTTGCGCATTTTCCATCTGTTTACTCTTGTGAAGCTCCACAGTTTTCCTTTTCGGTTCTTTTAACAGAATCCTTCTACATCAATTTTATATGTAAAAATTTTAGTGTAATTCCACTTATTTATTAGAATGAAAGAGGGCTCGAAATATAGGGAGGAGTTTACGTATAACCATCCTGTAATAGCAGTAATAAGATATAAGTTTGATCTGTTGCCTACCTCGATGCTCAACACACCATCGTCACTAAATTTAATATTTTTGAACTTGGTGCATAACTTAAACACGTTTACAGGTCTTTCTATTAGATGCTCCAGAATTCTTGTTTGACTCTTATATACGATTTATAATTAACATAAAAAATAGCAGTTATAAATTATTAAAAAAGATATATATATATAGATAGTTGGTTGTATTTGTATGGTACAAAGACAGCAAGTGTCATTCTGTTCCAATATACAGAGAGATGCACGGACGGAAATATTAAATACGGTCTTCACAAACAATTTACATGCGGGTCTATGGGAGGGGTGACATGTCGATAAGATCGTCGTAGTATGAGGATCTGCAATGCTATGTCAATAAGCTCTGATCATGGCTAAAAGCTGTCGTGTGAACCGATTGTTGCAAAGTGGTATATTACTCTATATGAGTTTAGAACTAAACATTCTATTATTAACCACTTCTGTAATTATATGCAAAATATTGCTAAATACGTTTCAAATTAAAATGGGCTCTAGATAAGTCGAATTTTGATAACTCGAAGTTCTTGGTAAGTCGAAGTTATTCTCATTCCTATTGAACTAAATGAGCGATTGTGAAATGTTTTTACAATCGAAATAATCGCAATCGACTGAAATTTAGAATCGTGTAAACAATTCATTCTTACTGAACTAGATAGGCGATTAAGAAATGTTTTTACAATCGAAAGAATCGCAATCGACTCAAATTTACATTGGAATCAACAGTTCATTCTTCCGTGAAATTAACAATCGAGATGCCTGATTGCAATTGCGAGTCAGCTACCCAATTACACAGCGCATGCGCGTGAACACCGCGTCGTCGTCAATTTGGTGAGTAAAGAGATCTAGTCTCATTTGATAACATCCAGGCAAAAAAGTTACACTATTTGTTTATAGAATCATAGGAATAACTTGGGAGTTAAATATTGCGTAAACGGGATGGAGCAAAAAAATTCGATTTTACTCCTGTTCTAAAAAAATGGAGGCATGTGCCCCCCCCTTGCACTCGCCAAATTACGTGCCTATGTATGGAATCCTTATATGGGTTTTAGAGAGCCTATTGAGTAAAACCCTGATTTAACGAAATCCAAACGACCTGCACTTATTTTATTTATTTATACGAGTATTTAGTTTTTATTTCCTTTTTCTGTTGTTATAAATACACAACAGCTTCATTTTTTTAATTCATTGTAAATATATAACTTAAAATTTTCTACTTATATTTCCGCACCGATTTGATATGAGAATCATAGAAAATGACGTAAATTATGGTATACGACATCGCATCGAGTGACTCAAGAATACACCCTCTGCAACTTTAAGCTGAATTTACTCTTTAAGTTATTTCTAAAAATATTTCCTTGTTATAAGAAACGTAATATAGTAGACGATGTAGTATTTATATTCAAAAACATGGCTGGTAAAGATGCATTTGTAATTTTACTTTACCATTCAAAATAAATAATGTATAAATAGAAATGGCAGTTGAAATGCAATATTTTTTTATTATTTACGATTACGTGATGCATGGAGTAAGGTTTAAAACCCATCGAGATGTTTCGAGATGTTCAAATAATCGAGACGATCGACTAAAATATCTCATAATCGCGCATTACTATATTGAACCTCCTAATGAAACTACCTTGAACCTAGATATATTGATGTATGCAGGGGGTATTAATAGGGGTTTTAACTCCCATTGCAATGAAATTTTGTATATTTAATATAGGAATATGTGAGTTGTAGCTCTGTAACCCCCCATTGAGCCTATAACCACCCTTTACGAACATTCTGCGTACGCTTATGCATAGATAGCTTGACATTACATAATTTAAAATAACTCCCCTTTCTCCAGTTTCGAGTTATTGGAGCTTCATTGTATATGCATGGATCTCTAGAACCGTCATGAATATTGCATATGATTAAATAATTTGTTCCATGTGTAACTCTTTTTGTGTTTCAACTCTCGTAAACGCATACGTCGCTGTTTACACAAAAGCTCAGAGTTTGGGTTGTAAATTCCGTGATATGTTAATTTTTATTGAATTTGCATTTAACTGAATTAATTTCGAAATTTTAATTAAGACGAAATTTAATTCAATCTCATTCCCCTTCCTTTCGTAATATTTGATCAAGCTTGTTATGATAATTAGGGACCAGATTTATTTATGCGGCATACAATGCCGTGCTTACGCATAGGCCCAGGGCCTGGCGATTGTATCCCCAAGGGGGAAATGAAAGGCCTGGCTTTATTTATGCTTAAACATTATTTCAATATTGTTTACTTACAGATACCCGAGATATTTTCTTCACTGATAAACGCGAATATTGAATGAATTTCAAAGGAAAATTCTTAATTTATTGACTAAATAAAGCTATGACTACATTCTTCAAGAGTTCATTCTGGCTTTCCAGACAAGTCAAGCTTGGAAGTGTCAGTTAAATTAAATTTCCGAGTTTAATTAGATAACCACAACTGGCAACACAATCGTCATTCAATAACAATATTTTCGTTTCGTATTCCTGACGAGAGGCAGCAATATGTGCTCGAAACGTACGTTGAAACCAACTTGTTAATCTTATGATTATAACGTTGACTTATACCTAATATTTTCTACTAATTTACACGGAAAGGTGGTATTTACCATTATTTTACAATAGGGATGAGGACTTACATTTTTCCGATGAGGCCAAATATCATAAACTTTACGGAACCAACTTCACTCCCAGACTACAGTGTGGCACAGTGGCATGGTCCTGTGGTATTACAGTGGTAATGTGGGTATAGTTCGTTCGCGGAAAGTTGACCGATGGTACTGTTAGAATTCCCGGGAGCTGACGTCACAAACGGGCTAGTTTATTACAGCAGAGGGGAGGACGTCATTTCCGAACTGATTTTTGGCGCAGGCAAACGTTCGGTAAGAATCATTTCTGAAATGACGTCCACCCCTCTACTGTAATAAACTAGCATGTTTGTGACGTCAACTCCTGTAAATTCTAACGGTACCATCGGTCAACTTCCCGCGAACAAACTATACTTATCTGTTAAAGTGGTCCCCCGAGATTACGATCTCCCCAAATTCATCTCTGGGCTCTCAAGTCGTCCAAACTCCCATCAGCTATAGCAACAGTCTTACATTACGAAATATTATTTTCCAGACTTTTTGCAATCCAGTAATTGTCCCAAATCAGTGTATGCCTTGTGGGGGGTGTCCCCACATCCCCGACTTAAGAATGTCTTCGAGTTATACATGAATATTGGAAGCGTTTAATCAGCGGTTTCCTGAAAATTTGCATTTTTGTAAATAAGACCAAAAACAAAGTTTGTTTTTTTATTTTTTTGAAGATTATTAGTGCCCCAAACATACAGCAAAGTTAACGAAATCGTGGCTATCGACTCAGGGGTTTGAAGTAATGGAGTGGTCACGGCAATCTCCAGATAAATCCTACCGAGCATTTATGGGAACATTAAAACGATCAATAACTGACTTCAGCACTGAGAAGAACGGTTTAGGCCACCTCTGGGCCAGAGCCCAAAAAAAGTGAAACGGTATTACACCAGAGCAATGCCTGAACTTAATTCAAAATATGCCTAAAAGAATTAAAGCAGTTATCAAGATAAAAGGAGGATATAAAAGTACTGAACACTTTTTTCATATATAGTGTGCTGCACTTTCTGCAAGTGTTACTGAAATACATAAAAAATATTGGCCCATTCTGCACTTGCATTATATATGAGGGGTAATGGTGTGATTATGATAATTAAGATTCAATAAAAACTAAGGAATATTCAAATATCATTTCAATTTTTAATGAAACTAAAAACTTGCAATAATTTTAAGGACAATGGATCGTCGCGTGTTTTGCTTTAAAGGTCAACTGGTCAAAATTTATGTTTGCATATCCCTCAAATCTCATATCTAAAGCTAATATTATATATTACTGTACAAAATGATCATTACTATACTATACTGCGTATCATAGAAATTATATCGATTACCTTTAATGCTACGTTAAACAAATGGCCAACCTTAAACAAATAGCAAATTCTTGAATACAAATAAATTCAAAGTACGTCCATCTTAGAGCATTTCACAAATTTTTTCTTATAGAACAGCTCCTCAGTATTTAAAAAACTCAGCTGAGATTTTTTATTTTTGATCAGAATCCTTTGAAAAGAGCAAAATCGTAATGGAAATAGCATTTCTCCTCTTAGCTCGTATATTTAGAATCATAGCCGAGAAAAATTTTCTTTCCACTAAATTTTGTTTCAAACCTTCTCCAAGAGAAACTCATTCCACTCCCTTTGCACCTCAGAAGGCTCACGCGAGTATATATATATATATATATATAAGCGTGGTATACTTGAAGAACGCAATATGCTTTCTGCTATAAGCATCAGGTCGATTTCCTAAATGGAACTGCAATATTTTGGTCTTTGCAGGGAAGGTGAGGGTGGAGTTCTGGTGCAGTTTGCGAGCTAAACTGCCAAATGTAGCCTGATTCACCATTTCTCTTCCGCCTGAACCTTTGGATAAGTTCGGTTCTCCGTATTTTAAAATTGCTACGGCGACATACAAAATCTCAGACCCGAAGTAAAATTTGAGATCCTTACTTTTATTTTTTTTGCCTAATGCTTCTGTATTTTTCTAAGTTTAGTTTTTTGGAGCTCGTTCTCATAGTGTAGTGAAAAAAAAAACACGGGGAAAGACGAAATGGGTAGAACGCACGTAAAACTAATTTCACAAAACCGTTTCCATGGGACAGGTCGAAAATATAAAAAGCGGCAGATGCTCCTTTTTCTGTTGTTGCCTTATAGATTCGGTTCTTTTCCCTTTAGCCGCTCAAGAACGGTCTCAGTAAACACAATTCCAAATTTTTTATGAAAAAAAAAAACAATTTGACGTGAATTCTCTTCTTTACTTCAGTGTCCTGCTTTTCATACAGCTGCGGCTCGCGAGAAAGAGCTGCAAGAGGAAAGGGGGACAGCATACGTTTCTATTAGCAAAATTGAAAGAGGAGAGCAGAAATTTTACCTAGTCGATTTCAGAATGTAAATTGTTTTCCATCCTCTTTGCTACGTGCCTTTGCATACATAATAACAGTCTAATAACAGATACAAGCATAATAATAGAAACGTTATAATAGTGTAATAACAGATACAAGAATAATAACAGAAATATAATAATAGTGTAATAACAGATACGAGCATAATAACAGACACATAATAATAGTGTAATAACAGAAACATAATACTAAGGTAATAACAGAAACATGATACTAGTGTAATAACAGAAACATAATACTAGTGTAATAACAGAAACATTATAATAGTGTAATAACAGAAACATAATACAAGTGTAATAACAGAAACATAATACAAGTGTAATAACAGAAACATAATCGTAGCGTAATAACAGAAATATAATACTAATGTAATAACAGAAACATAATAATAGTGTAATAACAGAAACATAATAATAGTGTAATAACAGAAACATAATAATAGTGTAATAACAGAAATATAATAACAGCGTAATAACAGAAACATAATTTGTATGTTTAAATTGGAACTTAAAGCTTATCCATCATGATGACCAAAACAGGAAAGAAAACATGAATTACTTGAGAATGTACTCTTTGATAAACATACGTGACAAAAGAACAACACATGGCTGTGCTCAGTGACGCAGTGGTCTCATACTTTTTTGCATCTTATGGCGCAAGGGAAATTGAGAAGAGCATACGTCATTAAATGCGTAAAAATACATCACAATTTTTCGAGAGGTCCAAACCTTTATTGTTCTGAAAATCAAACCTCAGAATACGGATCAATAGGCGTAAAAAACAAGCGTTTGATTGATTGAATACAAACCCGGGTTTCTTGAACGTTCTACACACAAGTTTTCTCTGCTCCAACGTACGACCGCATAACCGTCCAAGCACTGGAATGGCAATCCAAAGGTTGTTGGTCCGTGTTTAGACTGAGTGCGTGGTCAATTTTTTTGAACTCGCTTAAAATTCCTCACATTTGATTTTAATGTTAAAATTTATTGTTTGGTCTTCGGCTCTTGAAAATATTTTCAAATTACTCCCAGTTTCTTGCACAGCAACCGAATAAAACTCGGTGTTCGGATATTTTTTATTTCACTTTCATGTCACTTTCATCACTGCAGAGGTAACTCGAAAGATTGCTCGACTATGATTCTCTGATATTCATATATTTTCCCGTCTTTCATGATCGTTAATTGAATTAGAATTTTTAATTAACACTTTACTTACCTGAAGCCCATTAATAGGCTATTTTTCACCAACGCTTAACGACCGGTAGCCTATTAATCGGTCTTTCGATTACCAGCGTTTGCTGTCCGAAAGTCTATTAATAGGTTTCCGGTGGGTAAAGTGTTAACATATCCTTCACATCACTGAGGATTCAGCCTTTATATCACTGTTGATTCATCATTCACATCACTGTTGATCCGTCATTCACATCACTGATGATTTCATTATCCATACCATCGGTGATTGATCCTTTACAACACTGATGATTTATCCTTTACAATATTGATAGTTTATCATTTACAGCACTAACGATTCATCCTTTACAATATTGAAGATTGATCATTTACAATATTGATGGTTTATCGTTTACAGAATTGACGATTCGTCATTTACAACTACACTATATGCCCAAAGGTATTCGGACATTTCGGATTTTTCAATTTCTTTCTAATTTCCCCAAAACTACTCGGCCAATTGTTTTCTAACTTTAGAGATATATAGAAAATGCTTGAATGCATACTTCCCAATAAAGTTTCGGTGAATTGCGCATTTAAGAAACCACCCACATATTGACAAAGTGAAAAAATATTTGATCACCCTGTATCATAAAAAGCTGGAAATTATTTGTAACTTTCAGAAAATATTTAACCAGCTATGCTTAATGCCTGTGTGCATTTTTGTAAAGCAAACATGTATATTCATGAAGATAGAAACGTTTCTTTAAGAAAACCATAATTTTGTCACATGTTTTTTACTTATAATATCCACAATTTTCAGTTAAATGTCATGAAACTTACAGAACATTTGTCAACGTACAAGAAAAATATTATACTTAAATTAGAAATTAATATATTGAATGCACGATGAGATATGAGCATTTGAAGAAAATAATTTTTTACTGTGTATGCGCGAAAGATATGAATAACTTTCTTTCATAATTTTGTAGTCAATAGTATAGGGCAACTTAAAAAAAATACCAGTGGGATATCTTGAAAATTCAGAAAGGTATTGATGATATAGTGAGCCGTATTTCTCTAATTCTCTGAAAGTAGCTAGATGATAAGGGGTTTTCCACAAATTGTCATATTCGAAATTACCAAACATCCCGTTCTGAAAATGAAATATTCCAGATTTATGCAAATAAGGACCAAAGGTATCTGGACACCCTCCTACGTGGTGGATTCAGTTAGTGACATCTAATTTCTGGCTCTCAGACAAGTATAAAAGAAGCCTGATGAGTTAACAATTATACTTTCAAAGCTAGAAAAGTAAAATGGGAGGAAAGGGCGTGCAAAGTGATTTTGAACGTGGTGAAGTCATTGGTTGTCACCGCTGCGGAAATCCGTTCGTGAGATTTCTGTGATGTTACCAGTGCCCCGTTCCATCGGTAATGATGTTATCTTAAAGTGGGAACGTCCGGGGGCTACAACGGGGCATCAGCGACCTGGTCGACCACTCCGTCTAGTAGACGGCGATAGCTTTCATCGCCTCAAACAGGCCTTCAAACAGAACCTTCTTTTGTCTTTACAAGAATAGATCCAATATAATTTCGACAATATCTTCTCTTTAATCATTCCATCACCCTCTTTTCCATGGGCTGGATAAGAGAAGTTACATTAGCAGGAAGAAATACATCTTTTATTTCTCCCTTTACTAGTTCCTCTTCAGATGGATGAGATGATGCATTGTCCAGTGATAGTCTGGCATGTAGAGGAAGTTTTTTTTATTTTAGATTCTTCTCAACTGCAGGACAAACTGGTCAAAAACCCATTCCTTAAAAGCTTTGCAGTCCATCCATGCTGATTTTTGATTTCGATAATATACTGGTAGTGATGACGCATTAATACTTTTAAATGCTTTTGGATTCTTGGATTTCCGTATTACAAACAATGGCAATTTGTGACTGCCATTAGCATTACTACAGGTGGCAATAGTCAACCTATCTTTACTGAGTTTCATACCGTTTATGGTTGCGTTTTATACAGCCAGAATTCTTGTTTGGAGCACCTTACAATCTAAACCTGTTTCATCGATGTTATACAAATGATCAGAAGTTAATCGATTTTCTTTAATCAGATTTTCAAATTCTGAAATAAATTCGCTTGCAGCTTCTTCATCAGCAGAGAGCTTCTCATCTGAAATTATTACATTTTAAATTCCATGTCGTTTTTTCCATCGATGTAGTCAGCTTTCATTTGCTGTAAACTTTTCGATGCCTTCATTTCCTTCAAATTTTTTGTGGAAAATTATGACCTTTTCCTTTTCTTCTTTTCTGTTTGAACCACAACCACAAAGTGTTGTCTAAAAGCTCACATTTTGGCTTTTTCAAAGTTTTACGAATTTTCAGCCCTTTTTCATCTTCAACTCTCATTGCATGAGTCTCTAGATCTTTTCTATTTATTTCTCCAGTCTTTGACTGTAGGTACGCCCACTCCTACTTTATGTACAAAGTTTTGCACGGACTCGCCTGTATCTAACCTTTCAAGCACTTTTAATTTCTCCGACAAAGACAGCTTAACGCGTTTAAGTTTTGTTGTTGCCATTACGAAATCGTACACACTATGTCTACTAACATGAACTGAACCTAAAGCACTAAAAACTAATTTCCAATACAGCAATTGCAGAAAAAAGGGGTTTACACGACTTGTTTGACAAAGTACAAAACAAAGTGCAAAGCCCGGTTGTGGCGCCGTGTGGACTACGGCATAAATCGCTCGCCGAGTTACCGTCTTGGTCAGATCAAATGGGGAGTCGGACCATCAGAGGTCTGATTGCCGAGGTTCTACTGTACTTTGATACGTTCAAAAATCAGTCTTTGAAATCTTTAAAATTTTGAAGCTTTTAGTTTATGCGTAGCTAGCTTTGAGCTTCATATAGATTATAGTCCCACCCCGAATGCTCAGCTCTGATAGCTTTTTCTTAATTTTCGTTTTTCTCTAATGCTAACATTTTACAGAAGAAGTTATCTATAGCCCATTTCTAGTTACGCCCATGGCTATTACCTTCTGAAAACTAACTGTATTCACTTAATCTAAAATTGATATGAATTGTTCTTTATATTATGGATTTTATTGTGTTGGTTAAAAAGTTTTTCTTTTCAACATATGTAAATTCGACGGCGTTTTTTACCAATTCCTTTTCCTGAATTTAAACGTAAATCCATCGTAGACAGTAGGGGGATCATTTGCTACAAATAGGAGTCATAGCATAATTAATTACGTTATTTTTTCCTTGCAGTGGAAAGACGGAGTACAAATGTGCGTGTTTTCGGTCGACAGTGTTGTACGAATCTAAAAAAAATGACTTCAATGCGGCATCATGTGCCAAAAATATAAATGAAACATGTAGTAGTGGTGTAGTAATAGAACGCACATGTCAAAATTGCTTTAGAAAATTTCATTTTGGATATTCCTATCTCACAGGCCACTAAACATTTATAAAGACGTCTCGAAACAACTGGATGAAGGAACCCGCCCAAAAACTGTCGAGGGAATTATCAAAATAATTGAATATTGATCACACAACTACTTTAGACCATTTGCGCCAACTGAACGTGGTTTTCCAAGCTCAAGGTTTGGGTGCCTTATGAATTCAGCGAAGCCATTTAAACAACTAGGTTATTGACTATATTGCCCTGCTTTTTCCTTACCAAAAAGGGCTATTTTTTTAACTGGATTTCGACCGGTGATTAAAATAGATTACGCAATGTAGTGAAGGAGCAAATAGTGGTTTAGTAAAGGTGAAACCCTTTTGATAACAGTAAAGACAGATTTGCCCTAAAAGGCGAAAATGATGTGTTATTGGCGGGATTCCAAAGAAATAATTTTCGACAAGTTGCTTCAACCAACCGGAAACCTAAATCCGCATCGTCCATATCAGCAATTGAATCGATTGAAGAAAATGAAAATCCCAGGAAGTCAACACAA
The DNA here is from genome assembly GCA_006491805.2 of Dysdera silvatica. Lineage (NCBI taxonomy): Eukaryota > Metazoa > Arthropoda > Arachnida > Araneae > Dysderidae > Dysdera > Dysdera silvatica. The sequence continues at coordinate 6,720,813 of QLNU02015270.1, read as the reverse complement.
CTGGAGTTAGTAGATCAAAACCAGGTTAATTAATTAAAGAAATTAATCAGTAAAACGTTATTAAAATATTAATATAAGATATTATTAACCTCACATGGATAACACAATTGCCACATAGCAGTCAATACAGAAAAGCCTCCGGGGCGAACATTTTGTGTTTTTTCGTGGGGGAATAATTATACGTGGAAATTCCGATACCCATCTTATTAGCTCATACTAGAGCTTTTCGTTTTAGGAGAAAAAGAGACGCTATCCTCATCATGGATTAAAATTAACTTATCTGGATTGAGAAACGCAAAACTGCTCCATAACAAACACTACGGTGCCCAAAAATGAGCACAATACGTTACAATTATATGTATTAATGGATTGCAATTGTATCTACAATTTGTTTGTTGAAGTCTTACGGTGAAAGGACAGCAAAAGTTATGCTGCGCCGAGATCTATAGTTTTCGAGGAATCCAAACCTCTTAAGGCCTAGGGAACCAACCCCCAGACTATAGTGAGCAATTATTCGGTAAGCTTTCTTTTTGTTTTACGCAGTTCGGTGTCGAACCCGGGATAACCGCATGATAAGCGAACGCATTACCACTGAACCACCGCAGGGCCCAATTACATGTACAAGTGTAAACAGGGATGATAATAATGGCAATAGAACAAGTACAAATAGGGATAATACTGCTAATATGTATAACAAGTACGAATATGGATAACTATGGCAATAGAACAAGTACGAATAGGGATAATTATGGCAATAGAACAAGTACAAATAGGGATAATACTGCTAATAGAGCAAGTGCGAATATGGATAATAATGGCAATAGAGCAAATACAAATAGAGATAATAATGCTAATAGAATAAGTATGAGTAGGGATAATAATGGCAATAAAAGAATTACGAATATGGGTAATAATAATACCAATAAAACAATTACTAATAGGGATAATACTGGTAATAGAAGAATTGCGAATAGGGATAATAATGCCAATATATCTAAAAGGAGGGATAATAATTTACAAATGGGGATAATAATGCCAAAAGAAGAGTCAGGGGCGAATAGCTTTATTTATCCCAGTAACTTTATTTTGTTAAAAAAAAAAAAAAAAAAGGGGCGAGGCTCACAAGTCCGCCACCGAATTCTAGACGCTATACAGTGAAGAAAGCCAGCTTCACTTTTGATTTGCCAGCTCAATTTTATTTTGCATTTATGGCGAATGCTTTCATTTGCAACGGGAAAATTATTTTTTGTAAAGAAAAAGTAAAGGCGATGCTTCCAAGTCTGCTATCGAACTCGAGACCTCATGCATTCCTTGCTAATGACCGCCGAACCACCAGTTGTTAAACCTGCTAAACGATTCTTTCTCTTTTTCTAGTGTGTTGCTTCATTGTTAGGAAGAGACTAAATTTTTTAAGGGGGGGTAAAAAGAACACTCTCATACGTCCAAAATAGAATTCAGAAACTTATATATTGATGAAAAGACACTGCCCCAGTTAATAAAATGTTAACTTCTTGTTATTAAATGTTTCTTTCCCTTCTTTAAGTATATCGCTTCGTTTGTCTCTGGCGAATGAATCGCTCCATTTATCTATGAAAAATGAATCTTTTTATTTGTCTCTGACAAACGAATTGCTTCATTTGTCCCTGGCAAACGAATCGCTTCATTTGTTCCTGGCAAATGAATCGCTTCATTTGTCAATGGCAAATGAAATGCTGCATTTGTTCCTGGCAAGTGAATCCCTTCATTTTCCCTTACAAATGAAGGGACACACTGAAACGTTTTTAAGGGGGAGGGGACGACGTCTAAAGCTCCAATGCGGAAAGCATACTCTATGCAGTGACTAACGAGCACGTTCCTCATTAACTGTAGTCATACTGTCCGCTATAAAATGGTTTCCTCTTTCCCTTCTTTCAGTGAGTCACATCATTTGGCGGGGCAAAACTACTTTTTAAGGGGAGGTGGGATTAAAGCAGAATACTCCCGCATTTCTAGAATAGAACTAAGAAGTCTGTAAAATGAGATTAACGCCACTATATTCTTTAATGTCCATACTGTTCTCTATTAAACGTTTTTTTTCCTAACAACAGTTATCTCAACACTGGCGTAAGATTTAAAACAAGACGTTTTGAGAGCCAACTACACTCTTTGTCCAGTGAAGACAGTTTCTTTCCCTCCTTTCAGAGGATCAATTAGTTATGCAATTATATATGAATATTGTGAATTATATTTAACTATATGAATTACGCAATTATATTTAACTGTATGAATTACGCAATTATATTTAACTATATGAATTACGCAATTATATTTAACTATATGAATTACGCAATTATATTTAACTATATGAATTACGCAATTATATTTAACTATATTACTTCTTCAATCATATCTAACTATATGAATTATATAATTATATTGAGAAGAATTCTTCTACCATAGTGAATGAGCAGAAATCTACTCACAGTTTCAGCCAAACTTGAAAGCGTCTATTAAATTGATCCTATGATGTAGCACTGCGTAGAATAATTAACAAATAGCAGAAACAACGTTTTCGGAACGCCAACTGTAAGGTAATTTTTTGTCCATTTACTAAAATTAGTCCCTCCAAACTAAACGATAATCACCTATGTCGCAATGCTGGGGAGTGTATCAAATTTTCCCTCAGTGTAACCTTTCCTACATCGGCCAGACGAAGCGTGCTTTACGATTCAGATTAAAAGATCATCGAAGATGCGTCGAAAAGGCCGAATTCATTAAATTTTCCATTGTAATTCACTGCTGGGACAATAATCATAAATTTAATTTTCCCGATGCCATCATCATTCATCAACCCAAGTCTTCTGTAGAATTGGATTTTTTGGAAGCCTTTTTTATTCACAAACACTCCGACGACATTGTAAATGATCACACATCCACTCCACGCTTTAGTCAAGCTTGGAGAAACTTACTTTCAGCTCTTCAACCTTCGCTTACCACTCCACCTGATTCAATTCATAGCGTTCCACCGCTGAGAGATGGAGCAGCAGTCGATCTTAATAGCAACTTTTTAACTAGAAACGGGATCTAACCGGCAACACAACCCATCCGTGAATTGGTAACACTTTATTGCTTATTTCCGTACCAGACAGAAGTGTATTCCTGACGAGGGAGGGCCAAAGTCAGTGCGAAACGCGTTGAAATTATCTAATAACATTTCAACAACGCTTAAAAACGGTTTTGTTTTTTTTTCATTTGGGTCTAGAAAATTTTTGAATTAATTTTTCATCCACAACTGGCAATATAATAGTCATGCAATAACAAGATTTTAGATATTCTTTATAATTATATTATTTCTCAATATTTCTTTTTTATATTTCTGACAAAAGGCGGCCAAAACCCTCTAAAACGGAAACTGACTTTCGTGTTTTACGCTTATAAAATTATCTTCAGAATAGAAATATAATCTTCATAGTATTACGACAAGTTATCATGTAAACGTTTTCTGTTTCCATAAAACAGATTTATAATTTAAAATTTGTAAAGTACTTATTCGCGAATATGATTTGGCAATATATTATTTAATTCGTATCTCTTTTTTATGAATTTCAATAGCCACAGTAACAAAAACTTTCATGGTGCTGTGTACTTTGTAGGAATTCCGAAATTAACCAGTGGGAATTCCATTTTCTTTCCAAGAACAACGAATAAAATATTTAGTTTAGCGAACTAGTTCACTAAACCGAACTGCATTAGCTTTCTTTCACGTCCGAGAGCATCAAATCCTGCCTCCAAAGAAACCAAGTTTTCCAGTTTTTGTATATATCTGCACCTTTTCTGCGTCGCAATTCCGAAAGTGAATCCATGGGGAATATCAAAAACGATGATTTTCAAAAATTCAGTTCGATATGTAGCTTTACTCTTCCTTGCGTTTTCTCCGGGAAATGATAAAACCCGAAAAAGACAGCTATTTTCTAGATGAAATTGATTCGTGTATTTTTGTTTACGTCTTTCCTTCATGGTTTGCAATAACCAACAAGAAAGTTTATATATATAAGTAGTTAAAATTTATGCAAATGCTTCATATAAAATTTAATTTGCTATTTTCTAACCTAAACAAACAAATAATGCCAAAGAATATACACTATATGCCCAAAAGTATCCGGACAATTTGGATTTTTTATTTTTTTTCGAATTTCTAAAAAACTACTCGGCCAATTATTCTCTAACTTTGGAGATATATAGAAGGTGCTTGAATGCACACTTTCCAATAAAGTTTCGGTGACTTGTGCATTTAGGGGACCACCCACATATTGACAAAGTGAAAAAATATATTTGATCACCCTGTATCATAAAAAGCTGGAAATTATTTGTAACTTTCAGAAAATATTTAACCAGCTATGCTTAATGCCTGTGTGCATTTTCGTAAACCAAACATGTATATTCATGAAGATAGAAATGTTTCTTTAAGAAAACCCAAATTTTGTCACATATTTTTTGCTTATAATATCCACAATTTTCAGTCAAATTTCACGAAACTTACAGAACATTTGTCAACGTACAAGAAAAATATTATACTTAAATTAGAAATTAATATATTGCATACACGATCAGACATGAGCATTTGAAGAAAATAATTTTTTACTGCGAATACGCGAAAGATACGAATAACTTTTTTTACATAATTTTATAGTCAATAGCATAGGCCAACTTCAAAAAAACAAACAAAAACAAAAACAAAAAAAAACAGTGGGATATCTTGAAAATTCAGAAAGTTATCGACAATATAGTGAGCCGTATTTCTCTAATTCTCTGAAAGTAGCTAGATGATAAGGGTTTTTTCCACAAATTGTCATATTCCAAATTACCAAACACCCCTGTTCTGAAAATGAAATATTCCAGATTTATGTAAACAAGGATCAAAAGTATCCGGACATCTCTCTACGTGGTGGATTCTGTTAGTGACGTCAAATTTCTAGCTCTCAGACAAGTATAAAAGAAGTTTGACGAGTTAACAATTATAATTTCAAAGCTAGAAAAGTAAAATGGGAGGAAAGGGCGAGCTAAATGATTTTGAACGTGGTGAAGTCATTGGTTGTCACCGCTGTGGAAAATCTGTTCGTGAGATTTCTGTGATGTTACGAGTGCCCCGTTCCACCGTTAATGATGTTATCGTAAAGTGGGAACATACGGGGACTACAACGGTGCATCCACGACCTGGTCGACCACTTCGTCTAGTAGACAGGGAACGCAGAGTGCTGAAGAGAGTTGTGAAAGCGAACCGCATGAAATCGACGGAAAAAGTTCGTGCGGATTTTCAAAAAGCCTCTGGATGCAACGTCAGCACAAAGACAGTTCGTCAGGAACTGCAAAGTCTTGGTTTTCATGGCCGAGCAGCTGCATATAAACCAAGCATTACCGCAACCAATGCCAAGCGTCGCTTACAATGGTGCAAAGAACACAAAACATGGAGCCAGTAATAATGTCGTCAAGTGTTATGGAGCAATGAATCACAGTACACTATTTGGCAATCAGATGGTAGAGACTGGATGTGGAGAATGCTGGGTAAACGCTTTTTACTTGACTGTATTGTGCCGCAAGTTAAGTTTGGTGGTGGAAGCATAATGGTTTGGGGATGTTTCTCATCGTTCTGGCTTGGCCCTCTGATTCCCGTGAAGTGAACTCTGAGGAAGGTAGGGGGGTATCTCGACATTTTGGACAATTACATTTTGCTTACATTGTGACAACAGTTTGGAGTGGGTTCATTCTTGTTTCAACAAGATCGTGCTCCTATCCACACAGAAAGGGCTGTATAGAGCTGGTTTGCTGACATGGATGTTGAGGAATTGGACTGGCCTGCTCAGAGCCCAGACCTAAATCCCATAGAACACCTATGGGATGAATTAGAACGTCGACTACGAGCTAGGCCAAAATGCCCCACATTGGCGCAAGAGCTGATTAATATTCTTTTGCAAGAATGGCATGCAATTCCCACTGAAAAATTCCAGAAACTAGTAGATAGCCTCCCAGATAGAGTGGCAGTCATCACTGCAACAAAAGGTGGTCCCACTTCATACTAATTTTTGACTTCTTGTTGGTTTGTTGTATTTTTATGGCGCAAGGACAACAATGGTCATTCTGCACCAAGCAAGGTTTTTGACTTCTGTAAAGGAGAAGCAAAACATGCAGGTGTCCAGATACTTTTGATCCTTATTTGCATAAATCTGGAATATTTCATTTTCAGAACAGGGGTGTTTGGTAATTTGGAATATGACAATTTGTGGAAAAAACCCTTATCATCTAGTTAGTTTTAGAGAATTAGAGAAATGTAACTGACTATATCGTCGATAACTTTCTGAATTTTCAAGATATCCGACTGGTATTTTTTTTAAAGTTGTCCTAAACTATTGACTAGAAAATTATCGAAGAAAATTATTTATATCTTTCGCGCATGTGCAGTCAAAAATTATTTTCTTCAAATGCTCATATCTCATCGTGTATTCAATATATTAATTTCTAATTTAAGTATAATATTTTTCTTGTACGTTGACAAATGTTCTGTAAGTCTTGTGAAATTTGACTGAAAATTGTGTATGTTATAAGCAAAAAACCTGTGACAAAATTGAGGTTTTGTTAAAGAAACGCTTCTATCTTCATGAATATCATCTTTGTTTTACAAGAACGCACACTGGCATTAAGAATAGCTGGTTAAATATTTTCTGAAAGTTACAAATAATTTTCAGCTTTTTATGATACAGAGTGATCAAGTATATATGTTTATTTTATTAATATGTGGGTGATTCCGTAAGTGCATAAGTCAACGAAACTTTATTGGACAGTATACATTCAAGCATGTTCTATATATCTCCAAAGTTAGAGAACAATTGGCTGAGCAGTTTTTTAGAAATTCAAAAAAATTAAAAAATCCAAAGTGTCTGGATACTTTTAGGCATATAGTGTATAATAGTGTTTTGGATATACTATGTAGCCTAAAAAAGTCCCGTATTTTAATATATTGGACAGCGTTTAGCTGTGACTACGGCACGTATTTATCGTGGCATGATTTGGGAAATTTTATTATTTTGTTGGAGATTTTTTACACAATTTCCAATAATTTCAACTATTTCCTTAGTTGGTTTTCTCTTTGATTGATTTTAAAATTCTGGAAAATCTTTTCCACAACAGCGAACATGTCTTCTAACCTAACCAGTAAAATTTTTGTCACCGGTAATAATAATAATAATAATAATAATAATAATAATAATATTTTATTTAGCCTCAAGCATACATAGTATCAATTATACATACACATAAGTCAGTTTAGAAAAATTGTTTATATCTGGTGTTAAACGTGAAAATACTTTCTTTTCGGATGTCAGGGGCGTCTTAAGCGGGGTTGTAAGGGGGCGGCAGATAAACTGTGCTTATATAGCTGATTTTCTCAAATTCGGAAGTTTCAAAATCTAGCAAGACTGGCACATTTCGGAAATTTAAAAAAAATTAGACATTATTAAAAACGTGTTAAAAGAATAGTAAAAATCTAGCTAGATTTTACTCTAGACATTGCACATGAGGAGTAAATTACAGTAGTTTTTAGATTTGTTTATTTGAATCCCTCAACGAAAAAAGTTGAGATAAAGGAGCATTTTCTTGATTTTGTTCTGTTACTGACACAGCAGGACAAAAATTAATAACATTTTTATTGGATTTTTTTTTAAAAAATGTTAAATATGGATATTTATGACATGCGCGGTCAAGGTTACGTCAATGGCGCTAACAGGAAAGACAAAAGGATAGGCTTACAAAAAAATTTACATATTAATCCTATAGCACTTTATGTACCTTTCGCAGCACATAGACATAATTTAGTTGTGAATGACGCTGCAAAAATCCTTTTTAAGTTGTAAATTTTTTGCCATTGTTCAAGAAATATATGTATTATTTTCGGCGTATACATAGCTGTGGCACATGTTAAAGAATTTTCCCACTTTAACTCTAAAGCCACTTCCCGACTTGCATTGGGAAAGCAGAATTCTCAGTTCCAATTTTAAAAAAGAATTATGATGCCTTGTTTTTTTATTTATAATGATTCAAATAAGGATAATGATACAAAAACACTTGGAAAATTTTTTGATTTCAAAAATAAGGTCTTAGAAATTTGTTTGTTTATTAGTCAGTAGGCATAATAAGTATGTAAGTATACATATTTTGCAGTAATCTACTGTGATCCTTCCAGAGGCTCTTAAAATGTTAGAAAAGTAAAAAATGCCTAACTGAACGTCGAGCGGATTCGGCTTATACAAAAATGCTCAATGAATCAAAAAGGATGAATGAAAAATTAGAATGTCGGATTAGTTTCCCAGCAACTGGTACTGTGCGCCCGAGGAAAAGGAAGGATCTATTTGATTACGAAGGTAGGGACGATGCTATAAAAAATCCAAAAATGCACTCTAAAGTCAATTTTTTACTTTTGTTTTATTAGACACCGCCATATGTAAATTAGACGAAAGGCTTGAATTACTAAGTAATCACAACAGTGCCTTGTCTCTTTTACACAGTCTTAACACTTTGACGAACTTAGATTCGGATAATAAAGAAAATACTGCGTAGATTTACAAAATAAATTAACAGATTTTAGAATTAATCATTCTGGCATAAATGGACGATTTACTGAACGAAATATAGATTTTACAGACCTATCTAAAATCTACCCCATCTTCAGCCGATGTTTTGAAATATTTGTTTAAAAATAACTTAATTAGCACATTCGCAAATTTATAAATATTCGATTATTTTATTCATTTACTTAAAATTACCTGTTAATATTGCTAAGGGCGAATGACAATTTTTGAAATTGAAAATTATTAAAAATTACCTTCGAGGGGTGTTGCCGTTGGTCTTATTTTCCTATGTTAGCCAATGTTAATTTTTGCTTACTGGGGGAGGGGAGTTGAAATGGCCAAAATATTGCTTACGTAATACTTGAAATCTGCCTAAGATCATTATGACACAAAACAGGTTATTAAATCTAGCTATGATAAGTATTGAAAACGATATTGACATAAGCATAAATGATATTTTAAAAGAATTTGCGATAAAAATATAAAAAAATGTTGATTTTGGTTATTAAAAAATAACAAATATTATTTTCAGTATTGCAATTGATATTCTGATGTTATCAGATTGCTATTAATAAATAATAATAAATGTTTGATTTATAATAAGAATGCTTCTCTCTCTCTCTCTCTCTCTCTCCCTATTTAAATTCACTCAGCTCAAATTACAACCCCTACCAACCTTTTTTTTATTTTCGGCTTTAGGTATCCTGAAGGGGGCGGCACAGAATATTTTGCACCCTGGCGGCAGGCAACCTTGAGGCGCCCTGTCGATGGTTAGGTTGAAAAATGGAAGAGAGTAAAAAGCAATAGCTTGTTGCGAGACTCAATAAAATGAATAACTGCACTTGATGAAGAGAACAGCAGTTCTCGAAACGCCGAGGAATATTTTCTTATGCATCGGATAAATGACACAAGTTTTACTATTTATGGAAAGCCCTTCTTAGTCGTCTTATCTTTTTGCCTTCAGACATACTCGTTTAAAACTTTTGTTTAACAAAATTTAAACTGCATCGATTAATATTCAAAAAAAAATACACAAAAACGTAGTTTGATATGAGTTGGAACGACTTTTTACAATTGTTTCGATGGAAGAAAACGAATCCCACTTCGTCAGAAATTTATCCAAACTGATTCGTTGCCACTAAATCAGAAACAAAAAACATATCCAAGTTTGGCAGAAATGTGTCGCCATCTATTGTGCGGAGTTCGAAACAAAAAGAATAAGGGAACAAAACTTAGGGGGAATTGAAGAGACGTTTGTAGCAAGTGGGGAAAACAATTATTCTTCCACAGTTCGTTTGGATGTGCTCGGCCACGCTTGCGTGTGTTTTTTTGTTTATGATTTGGTGGCAACGAATCGGTTTGGACAAATTTTTGACGAAGATGGAAAGTTTTCTTCCACCAAAACAACTGTAGAAAGTCGTTTCAACTCATATGATATTGCGCTTATGTGTATTTCGTTTGTAAATATTTTATTGGGCAGTGCATCTCTCATCTTTTCGCATATACCCATTAACACGTTCAATGTGGATGACGCACACACGTGTGTCGTGGGAAAAAAAAATTCGTTACTGAATTTTGCTTTCGGATTTTAACTCTCATTTTTTGACATTTGCAGTATTCGATAAAATTTATTAAAATGTTCTATTAGTGATTTTGTATGTAATTTTGGATATTCGTCCAGTGATTGAATTTCAAATTAGGGTATTGTAGTGAACGTGTTAAATTGAAATGGATAATTATCAACAGAAATATGTAAACCAAAATAATACTCAGTTCTTATCATGTATATTACCCAGCCACTAAAACAGTTGTTTTGATCTTCAGATATAAATATTTATTATTTAAAAATATAAAGCGTTTCCGTTTGATTTCATATCACCGGGAAAGATATATAATAACTTTTCATTTATTTATTTATTAAGAATGCCAGGCTTTTTACCATTTAGTCGTTAACTTTCTCCCTTTTCAATATTTGCTAAAATATTTTGAGAAGTTTTTAGTGCATTGCACACGTTAAGATGATCCGATGCGATTGGTTGGCTGCTGTTTTACAGCTGGCAATCAGGAGTTATACAATAACAATTATACAAATATAATAAAGAGTCTTGTAAAAGGACGACTGCCTTATAGTTACAGCAAATCAATATTTGTGCATATGCTCTAAATAAAAGGATTTATGAAGTTTAAGTTTCATAAAAGTGACTGAAATCCTAAAAGCAGCTTTATAAATATATATGAAGCAAATTTCTAATTTCGCTAACGTATTATATAATAGAAATAAAGGTTTATTTTAGGTGGCTGTATTAAGATTGCAATGAAATGAACTGCAACGAATTTTGTGAACTGCTTGTTTGTTTGGATTTTACGGCGTAACAACAGCTGGGCTATACTGCACCAAACATGGTAAAGAAATGTCTGCCTTTACCATGTTTGGCGCAGTATAGCCCAGATGCTCTTGCGCCATAAAAATCCAAACAAACAAGCAGTTTATAAAATTCGTTGTAGTTCATTTTATTCGAATCTTATAACTGTGGATCATTTATAAACAAGTAAAAAGTGCAGAGGTAAGACCATGTGAGATTGCCATCGGCAGTGTGGTGAACATAAAGTTGAGACGGTAAATGAAAGTTCGAGGCTTGAATCTCACCAGAGAATTGGTCGCTATACGTTCCGATTTTTATAAGTAAAAAGGGAAAGGTTGTAATTTAAGCAAAGTATCGCTGATGTGCACAAATAAATCTATTTAATTCTCACAATGTATTTTTTTAATGAAATAAAGGAGTATTTTAAATAAATGCAACATGATATTTTAACAACACGCGTTTTAGACTCAAATTGGAACTCATAGACCAACCATTATTGTAAGATCTGGGGGACAAAGAAGAAAAAAGAATATTATCCAGACTGGAGACGATCCAGCGATTTCTTGATTGGAACCGAAGTGTCACATGACAACTGGATTAAAACGATGGAGCATATGCTTTTACCTTTGAATATTTTCATGATATCAATACCATGAAAATATATATATATATATGCGGACAATATACTTGTATGTGTGTTTTTATGAGGTAATAATATATAGCATAAATATATAAGGTAATAACAATAACATGATGACATATATATACGTGGTAACTTATTCTAAGGTAATCATGGCATGAAAACGTAAAAAAAGCTAAATGATCGTAAGATGGAACCATAAAAACATAAAAATGGTAAAAATAGTCATAAGATAATGCAACACGAATGAAAACATAAAAGGGTAAATGATAATAACGTAAATAATAACGTAAAGACATAAAAAAAGTAAATTATCGTAAGATAATACCATAAAGACATAAAAAAGGTAAATTATCGTAAGATAATACCATAAAGACATAAAAAAGGTAAATTACCCTAAGATAATACCACAAAGACATGAAAAGGTAAAGACGGTCATACAACACGAAGACACAAAAAAGCTAAAAATGATCAGGTAATAATAACATGAAAATACAAATGCTAGTACAATAAAACCCTTCACAGCACTAATTCTCTACAATGTCGTCTAATATTTGAAGCTAATTGCGGCCAATCTAAAATTCAAAACCAAATGCTCTGGATTTTCAAGCTTAGCCATAATAACATTCAAGGTTTAATAAATTAATGGCAGCGCCTCCTATATTCTCTCTAAGTGCATTACGACCTTATAAAGTGTTGTTCCATTTTAGAGACCCACGCGTTAAGAGTGAAATGAAAATTTCAAACCTATCCATAATTTTTCATTGTATATTAAACATTTCATAAGTGATTGAGTTTGAGCAAAACAAGATCGCGGAGGGTCAGAGGCGTAGCCAGGGGGTGGGGATTGTAACCCCCATCGCAATGAAATTTTGTATATTTAACATAGGAATATATGAGTTGTAGCTCTGTAACCCCTCCCATTAAGCCTATAACCCCCTTATGAACTTTCTGCTTATGCCACTTGGGAGGGTAGCTGCCAAAAGCGGCACTGTAATTCCTTACGGGGCGCACAATCTACGCAACCAAACACCAACGGCAGATTGGGATGTACATGTGGGGAGTGTGGGGGGAGTCAATCATATGCAGCTTTAGAGGTACCCGCACTTAAGATTGAAGAAATAAAAATGTTCCATACTACGTCACTGTCGCACCAAAATCCAAGAACAGCAACGTTTTCTTCTTCTGGGAAAATACGACCTGCAGTGATATGAATGAAGGCCTTTATATGAAGAAAGAATGAGAGAATCCAGGCTAACTGAGAACATTATAAGAACTAATCCAGAAGGAGGAGGAAGAAAAAGTGATACTTCCTTGGAAAAGATAGCTTGTTTAAGCAGAGGAAGACCCCAGAAGCATCGATGTAAGAAAATCATGGAGGACAGTTTTATGTAGAGGAAAATGAAAGACGATGATTAATGAGGCTTAGGTCTATCAAAGCTTAAAGTGTCAAGACAGAAAGTTATATAAGCGAAGATAATCCGTGTTATATTATAACTCGCTAAAATTCAGGTATAGCAATGTGTACTTTACAGATTTGAAATAGATAATATGAAAATTTTTACTCATGCATCATACCAAAATTCCAGTCAATAATCAAAAAAAAAATATTCAATATGGGATATGTTTTTTAATAATTTTGATAAAGTAATTGATGGAACTTAAAGTTTATGATCGCAACTCTATTGCTTTGAAAAAATTGTACTGAAAAAAATGAATGAAACCTTTTTGGAATAATCCCAAAATCATTGGGAAAAAAGAAGAGTTTAATGGGGAAATTTTCCAGGTCGTGTTTTGCAGTTTTGGAGGAAAAAGCCAGCAAATTGCCAGGATATTATTCTAAAAGCCAAGACTTGTGTATACTACAACAAAATTAACGCTAATGTAAACAACTTTTTGAAACACTAACAAATATTTCTGAACAAAGTAAAGTTTTGAAAAATTTACGTCATTTCCAGAATTGCAAGCATATATTTTGCATTTCCTGAGAAATATTTTCCAATAGGTCGCTATTGAGATTTGTTTCTCTGTCAACTTTATACGCAGGTCAACAAAAAATATAAATAGCGCTTACGGTTAATAACTTTGACAGAAACGTTTGAGCTCACACTACAACTTTTTTGGTCTAGGAGAAAAAGAGACATCGTCCAAATCGAACCAGGTCCCTCCGTTGAGCCCGGATTGCCTTAACCTCTAGACTAACAAGGATAGGATAACGCTGTCTTTCTCCGTATATAAGGATGTAAGGTAGTTTTACCCCTCTCAGGGTCATCATTTGGCAATTGCGTTAGCCCTGAGAAGGGTAATGATAACGCCTTATATCCTTATATAAGGAGAAAGAGAGTGTTATTCCTGTCCTCGTTAGTCAAGGCATTCTAGGCTCTACGGAGGGATCCTAGCTCGATTCTAGGACTGGAACTATATCTCTCTTCCTCTTATACGAAAAAAAAGTTCTAGTGTGAGCTTAAACGTGGCTGTCAAATTTATTAACCATTATAAAAATCCCCCCACGAAAAGCTCACAAAAAACTCGCCCAGGTGGCTTTGCCTATTAACCATTATTTGACAGTTTTGTTAGCCCCAAGAAGGGAAATAATAGCTTACATAAATAGCATTGTTTAGGAGTTTTGCGGTTCAAGGATTGCAAAGGTCATGTTGCGACTGGACCTACAGGTTTTCGAGAAACCCGAACCTGCTATGACCTAAGGAACTCAAACCTGGACTGTAATGAAAAATAGAAACAGTTGCATGGGATATAAAGCATATGACAAAATCCATGCATAGAACAATAATATGTGATATATATATTATATATCAGCGGTTCTAAACATTTTTTGTGCATGCACATTTTTCAACGTATTTCTTTCGCTGTTATTCTTCTCTCCTAAGAATGCTTCGATTTACACAACAAGTTGTCCGGCAGTTCGAGTCTACCATGATTTCATTTGGCAAAATTCTTTCCTCGTCGAGACCTCCTTTTATATGTAAAACCGTGCTTTAATTGTATTAGTGTTGAATGTTAACTGAAAAGTCTGAATTGCTCTGTTTTACAAATGTATTTGTATCTTATTAAATCAGTTTTGAGAATATTACTATACAATAAAATATTACCATTGTATAATACCGTATTTTGCCAATACTTTTTATCTATTCGTCGCTGATAATATGATGCTTGTCCTTTCTTTCAGAAGAAATGTTAGTACAGTAAAATCCTAACTAAAGTGACCACCTTTTAGGATTGGAGTGTAATAGTCACCACGAACAGGTGATCACTATATAAAACAGACTTCGTTATAGGTAAAATTAAGTTCCCACCAGTTGCTCTCTTATGAGAAGTAGTCAATTTACAAAGGTTGTCAATCTACCATGTTCCACTGCATGTTAAAATCATAAAAATGTATATATCGTAAATATATGTTACATTTAATTGTATTATATGTGTAATGTATCCTTTGTATGTGTTACACTTAAGTGTTATTTAAAGCTAAATTAGCAAAAATGGATGACTTTCCGGTGGAGATCTCCAATGACAAATTTAAATCGATCTGAGGTGTTTTTTATTGGCAAACAGTTGCAACTGTCCTAACACCAAGGTTATTAGTTTAAAAATATCGCTTTGTGTTCATAACACGTTTTCCAGTTGCATATATATTTATAGAAGATGGGTTTATAGTTCTTTCTACCTAGCAGAAATACGCAATAGCTGCAATAAGACAGTTAATCTTTTAATAAAAGATCAACTTCATTTAAATCTATTCATTTTTACTTTCTATTCTTTTGCCCTTTTGATGATGGTTCTCGCATAGAAAGAAAGAGGAAACTTGGCCGTAATGGGGTAGTTGTGCATTCCTGGTAACGTTTGGGCTCAAACCCTACAATTCAGTCTGCGTGATGGGGGCTCGGAATACCTCGCGGTAACACTAGGCAACACAATTACCAAACCGATCAACTGAAGTAGAAAAGATGTGAATTCTAGAATGATACTAACCAACACTGCACAGATCTACCGAATCCTTACGAAGGGTAGGGGTTAAGAAAAGTAAAGGTATAAACTGGTTAACGACAGGCTCCAGCTTAGACGCTCTAGCTGTATAAGAAAGTGCCAACAAGAGTGAGAAAGAATGCGGGGTGCAGAAGGTAAACAGTATTTACAAAACGCGTCCAACCGGCAAGGCGACCGAAAATAAAATTCTTTTTCACATATTCCACACGTGACAAGTCAAGATACCCTATAATTGGTGTGTACTAATTGGAATACCCGATTTTATACAATTGTGTCTACGTTAAAACCGAGAAAATGCGTATATGATCTTACATATTCATACTACCGTTCAATCTTACGTTAAGAAATGAGTGCCCTCTTATATGGCACTTTAATTAGTGTAGCATCTTTAGAAATAATGTGTGTTATCCATGAGCATGTGTAGTTTGCGTAGAGTGCTGAGAGCAATGTCAAAAGTGCTTTAAATGTCGGTTTTAAAACCTAAAATTTTGCATAAAAACTCATATTTCTTTATTATTTCACCAGTCATCGACATAATATTAATACAGGACCTTTTCCTGTATTAATATTTAATTAGATAATACTATTTAGTGATATAAATGTAAAAGATTATTGCGGATAAAATATTCATAAAATTGTCGAAGAGTTGTTTATTAATACAGCTTTAAATAATTTCATTTTCTAGCATTTTGTTAAAGAGAACTAGGTGTAAGTTTTCCAGAATTAGTACGAGTACAATGAATACTCGGAACATATTTCAGCCAGCCATTTGACTCGAAGTAGTCTCAGTACGTAAATTAACTTACGCATTATTAAAGAAACGCATGGTTGCAGAGAGTGTTAATCTATTGTAAAACACTTCTCTTTTCGGCTTCGAAGCAGACATTAAATTTAAAAGTGAATAAAATAATCTTCTCAAACAAACCTTTTCAAAGATCACAACTAAAATGTCCCGAGAGTACGGGAGATAATTTAAGGCTGATGGAAAAGAACAAGTTTGAAAACTTGTTGTGAGAATTTCCGCGAAATTCCATCTCATTCACTGCGTGGTTTCTTTAAAACGAGATTCAAGAATCAAAGGAAAGTACGGAGTGTCGTTTAATGATCGGTTTTAAGAGAGGTCGTTGGAATTATGCGGTAAGCATCGTTACATTAATGAACGCATTAAATCGTTCTTAATTCTAAAATCGATCGAAGAAAACGAAAGCGGGGACCCTTCTCTCCAAAATTGACCCTCCCAAATTTAAAAAGAGTCAGTCTATTATTTATGACTACAGGTTCACTAATTATCTAATCGCTAATTTGCTTCATTCATTTAGAATAATGAGCATTTAATAAACAACTTTCATTTCGCTTTTATCTTTAATTATAGATAGAAGGTTTATACATCTTTAATTTTCTCCTTCGGAGTATAAATTTTCCTTACTTTAAACTCCTTTCCTTTCGCTTTTTTCTTTATATTCTTGTCTACTACAAAATTCCCTCCCTGTCAAAACCACCCTGCTGTGAGATAAGCCAACCCTACCTTCTTTTCCGGTTTTGAGATGATGTCACCATGAAAATGGCTAACGATCCTTTAGAACAGCTCGTTAATTTTATTTCAGGGAGTTGTGACAGTTATAAAATTCAAAATTTTGAAACAACAGTGAAATTTTTAAAATATTTTGTAATTTATTTTGATTTTACACTATTTTAATAAAGCTCTTCAAACCAGCAGAAAGTTGTCACAAAATCTAAGGGCCTTATCATTGGCTATAAGCAGAAAAATTTCTTTATCTATGCGGAAAGGAAGGTATCATAGAAACATATACCTCTGAAAAACGGCCACCGTCAGCATCCTAAAAAATTGACCGTTCTTCAAAACTGTCTGTTAATTAAATATTTAATATTAATATAAATAAATAAAATTTACAATGACGAAACAAATAGTCATTTTGCCTGTTTTGATTCTTACGATCACTTTCGCAGAAGCCTATTTGTGCCTGTTTTTCAGAGACTTCGCAATATCTAAACATATATAGAAGAATCACGGGAATATTGTGGTATGATTACAAATTGTAAACAACGCGCGTTAAACTTTGTAGGTAGGCCAAAGCACTGAAAGATTATTTTGAGAGGCATATTAGCTTTCTTTACAGCACTGGAAGATAGAGCTGCTCTGAAATAATAGATGCACAATGGTATCTCAATAATCTGTTATATGCAATTTTCTTAGTACAGAGATGGATTTAAGCCATATGGCACCCAGTGCGAACCCAAAATTTGACGGCTCCGGACGAAATATTAATTAGTTTCAAAATAATCCTTTTCGTGGCTCAGTTTTTCATTATTTTTTGGGATCTCCTCAACAGGTTAAAGAAACTTATTACAAGAAATGCTGAATAATATTACAAGACAGAAAACGACGATAGCAATTACAATTTTTTACAACGAATAACATGTAGCTAAACCATAAGAACTTTTCCTGATGAGCCAAAAATTAAATTGTTTTAATATAAATATTATAGCCTTATATGAGTATAAATAACCTGGAATGACCTCTGTACAGTCAAGTTCAATCAGTTTGATGTAGGTTTACTTTCCTAATTTCTTACTTACAGTATCATATTGTATCATACAAAGAATTCGCGTACAGTACTTACTCTGTATTAAGCCTGAATTTATTCTTATAAGTTTCAGAAAACGCGTAAAAGTAAGCATAATTATATATTCATTGAATTTATAAAACATCAATTTGATTTATCGAAATTTATTAAAGAATAAACGCCTAGATGATGAAATCGAATTTGCCCTTTTATGCACTTCGGGTCGTTAGGCCATTTTGCCGCACGCCTTAACTTGGTGCCCTGTATGTGCAATAGCACCGGTTTAACCGCCCTTAATCCAGCATGAAAGCCCAGCACAGAATTATGGGAAAGAAACATATAATGGTACCACTGGCAATCAAGCAATTGTTGGTTACACATATACCAAATCATCATTTTTAAAATGATATATTTTAGACATATATAACTGCCAAAGAAGTGTCTTTAGTATTTTTTAATTTTCAACCGAAACTTTAAATATTTTGCTTGTTTTATTGCTGTTTTAACGCCGGATTATTGAACCTGCCGGATCTGCATGAAGTCGAAGTACCGAAATTGAACTGCATTAAATTTTACTTTAATAACTTTTAACCAAGTACCGTGCCATGAGAACTTTCAGGTGGTGGTCATTTTCCGTATTTTGATCATTTTAAATTAATTTTTGAATTTTTTTACTATTTTTTTTTTTTGAGAAACTTGATTTATTTTAGATAGAGGGCGCTAGGATCGAGAGGGCCGAGATGATCGATGTGGGCTCAGTGTTTAGGTCTCGAAGGGAATTACGACCGAAGCCAAAGCCGCGACTTCGGACATGACAAACGGCCGATGAGAAGGCTATCTCACCCTCAACCACAATTTTTCTTCCTTTGCTATCTTATCGCACTCTTCTTGTGTTTCCGTTCTCCTCTTCTCTTTCTCACAATTCTCATTTCTTTTAAGGCACTTTTATCACACGATGCCTGCCCCTCATTTCAATCGACTGCCGTTTTATCCCTCAAGACCCTTAGAAAAACAATTGAGATAAAGCCCAATCAGCTGCCACAATAGTCCATTCTGAATATTCTCCCTTTTTTTTTTTGTAAAGACTCCTTATAAAAGATTTTTATTGGATAGAAAAAAAGTC
Source organism: Dysdera silvatica (assembly GCA_006491805.2). Classification (NCBI taxonomy): domain Eukaryota; kingdom Metazoa; phylum Arthropoda; class Arachnida; order Araneae; family Dysderidae; genus Dysdera; species Dysdera silvatica. The sequence continues at coordinate 6,701,503 of QLNU02015270.1, read as the reverse complement.
GTGAGATCATTTATTATTATTATAATGATAAAAAAATCGATGTATATTTATAAAGTGAAACCTGATAAATTTATCATATTTATAAGTTGGCCGCCTGCCTATCTTGACCCTTTGACAAGGAAACAAAAAACAATTATGTAACACAAAGCCTTTATAAGTTGGCTATCTATCTAAACCAGGGTTTTCCAGCCTTTTTGCTCAGCGGGCCATGTAAAAAAATTTCACAGATCTCGCAGGCTAGCGATTTCGGGGGAAAAAAAGAGAAAACTCGCTTTAGCATTTCTTGCAGCTGTTTATTCACTTGTGATATAGAAAGGACTTATGCTGTCCCCACGGTTTTTCTTTATTTATGAAAAAAATAACCTAATATTTTTATTTCAGATTTTGCTTTTATTTTAAACAGTCGTCGGCGGGCCGAATTAATACTGTTGGCAGGCGGGATTGTGGCCCGCGGGCCGTATGTTCGACAACCCTGATCAAAACTAAGAAAGTGTGCAACTGTATAATGGTCAACTTAGAAGATGTCACCCTTTTGATGAAAACTATATGAATTGTTTATAACGAATCAATATATATATGAGGGAAGTATCCATAAAAAGAATATGAACATGTATGACAGATACAAATGTATAAAATATCGATGACAACAATAAAGGTATAAAATATCGATGACGGTTATAAATGTATAAAATGCCGATGACAGGTATGAATGTATAAAATATCATGTCTGTATCGGTGTAGGTTAACAAATTGTTACATTGGTTAACAAATTGTCATGAATGTACAAAATATCGGCCATATCTATATGAACATTTGTAAATAAATTTTACATTGTTATTGTTTGTAATATCGATTAAATCGGAGTAAATCGAAACGTTTCAAAACGATTACTTTAAATGGCGGATCTTCGGAGTTCCATGCGGTTTTTGTATTGAATGAAAAAGAAAAGAATCAAATTTTTAAAATATTTTGAAATTTTTCTTTTTCAAAAACTTGAAATTTTAAAAAAATTTAAAATCTTTTTAAGACATTTAAAAGTACTTTCCCCACCTTTACAATTTATTACACAAGGCATTTACTTTATTTACACTTTTCAATCTTTAGTCACCAATAAATCCAAATATTAAAGAACTAGCAAAACGAAAATGCGTTCACAGGAAAAACTTTCTGTAAACTTATAAATTCATTTAACTACTTTTTTGTTTTGTATTAATTATTTAATCACGCTTTTATTATTTAACAAAACTAATTTTACTTCGGATAGAACGTTGACTCCATCCTGTTAAATTACGCTTCATAATATTACTTCTAATTACCTTATAGGTTTGTTGCTAAAGATATCGTTTCAAGATTCAAGTTTTAGTTTAAAGAAATTTGAGAGTAAATATTGAAAATTTTAAAAAGTAATTATATATATGCTTACTATAAAACAATTTCAAGGATAAAAACAAAATTTTTCTTTTACAAACGCTTTGAATGTATTCTTTTTGATCCTTTTTTTTTTGTTTAGTCTAACATTAAACCATTCTTTAAAGGTCAGTTCTGTTTCACATTTATTTCTTAGAAAAATAATCAAAAAGTTAGCTGATATTCTCATAATAGCGAAAAATATTTATCGTTATATTTAACTGATGATTAACAACTGTGTATGGACGCATGTATCTTCACCCCAACATGCTGTAATGATACATAATTTCTCAACAATCTGAGAAATTTACTAAAAAGATTATTTTAGACATGATGAAATAAATGGGTATATGAAGCACAGTATAAACTCTTTTTAACGGACACCTCTCAGATGCGGTCAGATAAAAATTCCCCGTGAAGGTCTTTCACAGGCATACCTCTTTTATGTACAGTTGGTTGCTCAGTGAGTGCTCATTAATGGGGGGGGGTTATTGTAATATTTATTAAAATACTGACCAATCAGTGGTAACTTACTCAATAAAAATGCAAAGGTCTTGAATCGTGTTTATATCTTAAACATTTCACGAATGAAACTTGGACTCCCGCATCCACTTTGTCCCTAATGTATGGAATCTTCTTCCTAACTCACTTAAATCTGTTTATTCCTTTGCTCAATATAAAAAACTCATCCGCAGACATCTATTGGATAGAGAATTATAATATCACTACATCTTTCTCTATTTATACCTTCCATACTTTTAGTAATCAATCAGCTTTTTTACCTTATTACATTTATATATTTATTACTTCCACTTATTATATCCAATTCTATGTTACAGGGTTCTCAAAGCCTTTACCCTTTGCTACCTAGACGGATTATGGTAACTAATGAATTGTAAATCATCATCATCATATCATG
>QLNU02015270.1:6688064-6699077 GCA_006491805.2 Dysdera silvatica | reverse complement strand
ATTCAACTATCCGCGCTTACCACAGCCTATTTGCAGGCACCGAGAAATTGTATCAAGACCGAGGAATACACATCGATAGAGACGATTACTCGAGGGGATATGCTCTGTACGCATTTAATTTATTACCAGATTTATGTGATGGAGGATACTCGCATCTTATGCAGCAAGGAAATTTAGGAATTGAAATAATATTCGCCACTACCAAACACCGCATCGATTCTGGTATGTTCAGAATTCCAAAACAATATAGAAATAACTCAATCGAGAAATATCTTATGTGATTTCTCGAACTAATAAAATGGATACTACACAAATAAATAGAATATTACAACAGGATAATTTTACGCGGGGCTCGTTCGTGGGAGTTTTTGTCAGCTACCAGTTACCCAGAAAAATATTCACCTTCCCAGCTTCACTGATTATGAACGTGGACCCGCAGTCGATGTCCATTGGAAAAATCAAGCATCCCCAGAATTTTTCGATTCCTATGGAAACTCGCCGAACATATTTGGAGGACCGATATCACAAATTTTCACAAGATATACACATATACAATATAATAATGTACCCCTGCAATGTAGCAATTCATCCGTATGCGGGCAATATTGTATTCTTTATATTTATTCGAGATGTCGCGGCCAAAGTCTTGAGACTATTGTAAACACGTTTCAGGAAAAATGTTCAGCCAATGATGTGAGAGTATACAATTTTGTGAAACAAAAGTTCGGGATTATTGTAAAATTTCATACTTTTCGAAAAAATAAATTTGTTATAAAAAGTAATTACGCGTCTCCGTCTCAATCATTTCTAGTTATGGAGCCCCTCCGAATTCACCATCCATCCACGATTTTAATTTGTAGACTCACGGGAAGTGGAAAAAGTGTCCGCACACGATTTCCTCAAATATAAACAAGAAATTTTTAATGTGACACCAGATAAGGTTGTATGTTTCTATGGGATACATCAAACGCTTTACGATGAAATTACTGACATGACGTTTATTGAAGGATTATCTTCAGATTTTAACGATTATCTAAATGGTCCTACTCTATTCATTATCGATGATTTGATGGTAGAATGTGGAAATAATAAGAGGATTACGAATTTGTTTACAAGGGGAAGTCACCATCATAACCTAATAGTGATGTTCATTTCTCAGAATATATCCCACAAGGGATCTCAAATGAGAGAAACATCTCTCTATGCACATTACGTGTTCCTATTTAAGACCCAAATCATGTGTTTAGGTCGTCAGCTGTATTCAATAAAGAGAAAAATTTTCCAAGAAACGTTTAAGGACGCTACAAAGACACCATTTTCATTCTTTCTCGTAGATTTGCGACCAGAAACCCCAGAAGATATGCGGTTGCGCACGAATATTCTCCCCCACCAAGTGCAAACAGCCTATCAAAGCTGTTTCTGATAAAGTACTTAAGAAAAACATTTGGAAGGAGAGGAAGTATTTGGGAAAATGACGCTGAAGAGGTTGGAGCTTGAACAGCTACGTCTCCTCTGTGTATGTCCGGAAAAATCTCGAACTAGTTTATTGAAAAAAATTCCCATTACTGACACAAAAGCAATCTACGAGAATGTTTTGAACACTATGAAGGGAAATGTACCATTAACCAAAGGACAGAAAGAAAAGTTACGAAAACATAGAATCACGCTTCGCAAAATCGCTGATAAAAATACCACTATTCAAGAAACGACGTATATTAGTACTAATTATTCCTGCAGCTCTAAGTGTGTTGACGAATACCGCAGGAAAGATTTTCCCGACATACTTTGAGCGACCAACAATTGACTGAATTGGATAGGGAGATGAAAAAAATTCTTGAAAGCACGGACGAGGATCATGTGAAAATCCAACGTTATAACCAAGTGTTGCAGAAAAGATCAAAGCGTATATGTTTAATCCACCAGAACTTGTTCGAGAGGAGAAAAGTGACATGCCGGAACGTGTCTCAGAAGCTTGAACATCAAATATTGAAGAAATGGTGCTACGAAGCGTGCCGAAGGCTACTCGCGGCACTGCGCTGAACATTGTGCATTATTTAAAGAAGCACAGAGATGTTATTTTATGGGCAGAAAACGGTGAACTTATTTACAAAACACATGTAATATACCCTCTTCAAACGTGATTGATTTGATCGATAGTTTGTTAAGAAATAAGAAGTCACATAAACCCCTTCCCGCGACAGACAAATTTGTAGATGCTATTAGAAAATTAATCTACCTCTTAATTATATTCACAATGAAAAAGTATTATTCAATATCAGAAATGTTAAGAAGCTCGCTGCATAAAAAGAGATTATCTGTTACAGAGATAGGAAAATCTCTACCGATTCGTAAGAAATCTGTGTCACAATAGCTTAAATATTGAATAAAAGATTTTTTGGAAAATCTCTGCCTTATAAATTATTTTTTACACATATAAACTATATACGATTATATAAAACAAAAGTACATAAAAAGATCACTTACTGATTTTTCATACTCCCAGTGGGACAACTCCACATCAGCAAAAACAGCTACGACCCTCTCGATTTCATAGGCCGATAAAGCATTAGCGTAGAGATGGCCTAGAAAACGAATAGAGAAGCGTTATAGGAAACTTTTTAAGAAAATAGAAATTTTATTCGAAAGTATTATATATAAACAAGCTTTTAAAAAAATAGAAACTTTATTAGAAAGGATTAAAATAGAAACATTAGAATGAACTTTTAAAAAATTAGAAAGTTTATTCAAAAGGATTAAAATTAATAGAAGCGCGAACTTTTAAAAAATAAGTCTAAGAAAATTTATTCGAAAGGGATAAATCAATTGACTGAGAAAAAATATAAACGTTAAATATTTGTTTGTTTTTATTTTATATAAATCGAACACTGTTGCTGATTAGTTTAAACACGTCATATTCCATTCAGTTTATTGCTGCAGTGATACTGACGTTACCATCATACGGTATCACTACGCCAATAAACGTTGATTGTTTGACATTGTTTAATGGTTGTTTGTTTGTTTTTTGGTTTTACGGCTCAAAGACTACAGTGGTCATGCTGCGCCGGGACCTACAGTTTTCCGAGGAATCCGAACCTCTTAAGGCCTGGGGAACCAAACCCCGGACTACAGTGAGCAGTGCGATCTTTTATGAGATCTCTGAGTAAGCGTTCTTTTTGCACTGCTGGGAGTCGAACCCGGATTAGCCGCGCAATAGGAGAACGCGTTACCACACTGCGCCACCGCAGGGCCTTCTTTCTTTCTCTACCGAAAGCATTTCGCGTTCCCCCCCCGGGAGGGGGGAACGCCAAGCAAGACGTCTCCGGGAGTACCGCAATCGACGGCGGACTCCCTCGTAGTTAAATATAGGAAGCGGATAGTAATAAATATATAGGACTTACCTTAAAGGAATCCATTGTAAATTGGTACAAATTCGTTGAGAAAGCACGAATAGCGAACAGATGAGTACACAAGACATGACTGAAAACGGTGGATATGAAAGGATAAGTGAGTGTTAAAGCTGGGATTTGACAAGTTGTTCGTTAGTATTTCCAATCCGGAAACAGGATTTAGCTATAGGGAAAGAGTTGACTGGCTAATTTTAAAGGTATCAAGATGATAAGGGAATCATGCAAACGCTAATAATTTTGACTATAAAAAAGCTAAATAGGGAACTAGAGGGGATGCTGGAACTATCAACCTCAGCTCTGACGTCAGATGTCTCGGAGCTAAGTTCGAACCCTGTCTGGAACAAGTTACGATGAAGCTATGTGAGTCATTTGTGTTGGAGATTATAAATAAGGATTTGAATAGAGTAGAAATTATTTAATTAGGATGTTAATCACGAACTTAATTAAGGAAATAAAAAAAACGAAGACTAGTATAAATTAATCGATAAATATAATAAAACGAGAAATATAATAAAACGAGAAATATAATAAATCAATAAATATAAAAAATACGATGACTGCCCTTCACAGACTTTGAGAAATAGAGTATAATCCATTTGGGGGGAAAGCAATAATAATAATAATAATAATAGCTTAGCAGATAGCAGTAATAATAATAATAGCTTAGTAGATAGCAGTAATAATAATAATAGCTAATTCCCTCCCGTATCTTTAATAGCGTTAAAACTTCGCGAAACACATTTCTGAATAACAAATAGTTAGGAAAACCCATTTAATAAAATAATAAAAATATTAAATAACGAAACTTACTATAAAGGTTTTCCTTAACGATGAAACATTTTAATAAAAAATTCAGGATTAAAATCGTAAATAAAACTTTTGGATCGAATTATCAGGATGAAATAAGACATGAATCGATTTTTCTGTTTATTGAAATCCAATATAAAAAGTATAATTTACAAAGATAGAAAAATGATATACATCTAACGATTTATTTGTACGAGGAATAAAAGGTGATATTTCCTAAGATTGCTACACACATTTACTTTTTCATCAATCAAAAGAATAATAATTAAGAGTGGGAATTTAGGAACGTTTTCAAACGTACAAGGAAAATAAAACTTATGAATACAAAGAAGTAAAAAATAAGAAATTAGAAAAGGAAATTTCGTATTATAAAAATGAAATTAAAAAAAAAATTATAAAGCATTTAAAAAAGAAAGAAGAAAAATTTGTAGAGTTAAAAAAAACGGCGCCAAATATTCTTGCGAGGGAAAAACCGCGCCAAACAGTCAAACAACTTTCCAGTCTCGTGCAACTTGTCTGCGACAGGTGTGCAACCTCCCAGGCTCGTACCACCTCCCGACACCCCCGTGCAACCTGTATGACCCCGCCACATCCGTGTAACCGGACAACATGTCTGCACCAGTCGTGAAACCGTGCAACCTCCTACACCTCCCGCCACCTCCATGCCACCGTGCCATTATGTAGAAACCTCGCTTTCCCCCTACTTGCCACACACAATGGAATTGGATGGGCAAAGAATTTAAATATAATCGCGTAGAAAGTGAATTTAGAAATTGTCCGTTGTATGATTCCCTTGACAAAAGAAGCTCGAAACCCTCAGAAAACTATAGGTCCAGACGCAGCATGGCCTTTGTTGTTTTTGCGTCTAAGACACAAAAATTTGCTGAAGTACTGAAATTCCTCCACATGAGAAATCTTAATGCCTGTTTTTGCTTAACGAAGGTTTCTGGACAGCAGGTCTTTATTTCTATACTTACATTTAACGTTGACTTTTTATTGATGTAACTTTTGCCAACCCACTTCCATTACGTGGCCAGTGTGCTATAAAAAATATTCATAGAAATTCATCGAAGCAGTTTTCGCCGGAAAGCCATTGTAAACAAGTGTGTTTGGATATTGAAAAAAATAAACCATAGAATATCGATCGAGTGCCGTGTTCACCCGTAGACCAATGGGGCCTCGACTTAAACAAGAGCCTCAAATTGTCGAAGTTCACTCACTAAATATTTTTCTTGGTGCAAAAATTCGGAAATTTAAAAGTTGATATAAAAAAAAGGACCCCAAAACGTAACTGAACCAAGGGCCTTTGAAAGTATTACAACGACCGTTAGTAAATTAATATACGCTTTTTTTCATGCACGTTAAATTATCAAGGCTGCTGTTAGGGGAGCAGCGAATCAAAACTTAATGAGCAGTTAAGTAGTTTTATAAAACATCATGTGATCTGACGTTAAAGAAAAAAATGCGCCTTGATATCAAATGGGAGGAGTTTAGGGCCATCCCCCCCTCAGGGGCGCCAAGAGCCATCACGGGTCCCCATGAACTTCCCTGGGCAGTAGCATAGATATTTTTTCTTTTTGGGGGAGGGGATGTTGAGCTTATAAATGAACAAAAAGTATGAAATAGGAACTTTTTTTTTTTACTTCCTTATTACTTAATTTACACGATCACTGCTGAAAAAAAGAAACTACCGTAAGCTGCCATTATTGTTTTTTCAATAATCCAGTCAGGAGAATGAAGAATGATTAAAAAACTGTACATTAAAAATGTACAAAATCTTATTAATCTGGATTTAGAGAACAAAAAATTCTGACCGTCCAAATAGCAGAAGGTACTGGGTCCTACATGGCATAGCATAGATCCTTTTCAGCGCGGGTCCCTGGACTTTATCTGGGCCCAGGGGCTACTGTCCTTGATGCCCCCTTCTCATGGGCCCTGTTCTCCCTTTTCTACACCACTGGCTCTAATGACTTTTCCAAGCAATAAAGAATATTTTAATTCTAAGATTAAAAAAAGGAACAAGGTGTTCATACTCCTAATATAAATTACGGAAAAGTAGAATGATTTCAAAAATTCTCTTTCTTTTCCAAAATTACCTTAAAATTTCGTAAGTTCCTTCAGTAGCAATTTACCATTACGTAGTTTTATAATCTGCATAATTTTCTCAACTAGACGATGAAACAAAGAATGCAAAAATTTTTAATCTGTTTTCTGACTAACAAAGTTTATTCCATAGTTTCTTTCGAAATTATGCAAAACATTTCTCAAGCGAAAGAAAATGCAAAAATTTCTAGTATTTTTTAAATAGAAATTTTCTTTTTTGTCTTAGAATCAAGTGAACAAAAGTCTAGATATCGCGTTTAAAAACCACCTTTTCATCCAAAAATATTTATCAATTTTAATTTTAAAATTAATGTATGTTGAATATCAATGAGGAAATGCCCACATTGCACTTAAACATGTACTAATTTTAAGATCCGAATTACACGAAAGGTCACATTATTAGAGACATTTGAAATACATTTCGGATTCAAATGTCTTTCTTCCAAATTTACTCCTTCGTATTTAAAGTCTCCAATTATTTTAGTAACGCTTTAATGAAATGGTGGTGATATAATACGTACGGTTGATCCTCCATTACCTTAATTAACAGAGGATAGATTACATCGGATTATCCGAATGGTCAAAAAATCGGAGGATTTATTTCTATTATATAACAAGATTAAGACAAATTCGATTACAGCAGTTTATAGGGCATAACGCACTCACTTAACATGAATCAGAAATGATCTTGTGAATATTTTGCAAATTTTAAAAGCATCAGCATGGGAAAATTGACAAAACTTGTTGATTTGTTTTGGGATAATTTTTTCATATAGTATTTTAATATTAACATAGTTATTTTTATACAAAAATGAGCGTATAATCTATTATACGTACATTTTTATTTGCCTAGTCACTGATTTAAAGATTAAGATGAAAGTTGGATACAATCAGACTGTTATAAATTCCTGTGTGGTGAAATAATCAAGACTCCATTATTGATCAGTTTCATTTTTTGACATTTTTCGGCACGTATTTCTTCTTTCTAGAACTTTTCTTCATTATTGGCTGATTGCTCTGTAAAATCGTTTTCGCAATTCTGCAGTATTTTTCATGCCTGAGTCAATCATTATATTCTGTTTCCCTCAGAGGATGTAATCTACAGGGAGAGAGAAACTTGAAGGGCAAATCATACGGGTAAAACTAGTTTCTGTGGTATGAGTGAGGGATTTCTCCCTTGTTAGTGCAATTTTTGAGGCCAGCAATCGTCAATAAACAGTCCATATCTCTGGGGATACAATTTTGGCTGAAGTTGGTCGAATTTGGAGGCGGAAAAGCCGATTAGGGTTACTACTATAGGCTTACGTCTACCAACGGCATTTCCTTCTCCGAAAGTTGATGGAAAGTTTCTCCACAGGGACTCGGATCTTGGCCAGTCCCGTCGAAAAGGTTAGTTGAAATTTAATCCCTTGCGCTCTCATTATAGTAAATAAATAAATATAATAAGCGTCACGCTTTTTCACTTTGACAAGCCTTTCTCTTGAAAAAGTGCTATCCTATGGGTTTCTCATATATCATTTATTATTACACTCCTACTTTAAATTTTTTATTCCACTTTTGGGTTCATTTCTTTACAATTTTACTATATTGCCATTTGTATCCTAGCAATATTTCATAGTTTTCGAAAAAGGTTTGTATGTAAAATATTGTAAATATATTTATTGTTTGTATATATTTTGTTTTGCATTGCACTTAGGTATTTTTCAATTTGTGCATAACTTGTCGATATAGTTCTCGCAATATTGGTTCTGATATCTTGCAGAAAAATTGCTTTATGTAATGCTGAAAATGGTCTTATACTACTTTAATCTTACTTATTATATTTAATTGGTTTTACTCCAGGCAGACATTGGCGCCAGAGTGATTCCAATTTAACTAAATTTACCTGTACCTCTTACACTTAAATTCTTTTTGTTTATTTTATATATATATACACAGTAGAATCTCCATATAATGCAATAGACGTTTCCATGAAAATGTTCGTTATATGGAAAATTTGCTAGATAGAAACGAACCAGGGCATTGCAATATGATACAACGAATAAAATCCCATTTTTCAGTTAACGACTGTTTCTTATAAATAACATTCAGCCATTTAAAAATAGATGTTTTTAAGTGTGCATATTGTATTCCCACGATATTAGGGAACCCTATGTAACTGATGTGATGTGACCACTCGACTTTCGGTTTTGGTCTTTAAAAATTTTGTTATATAGAAACACTTTCATATGTAACGACCATGGGGATTTGCCAAAACTTCACTATATGGAGAATTTCGCTATACGGAAGTACGTTATATGGAGGTTCTAATGTGTGTGTGTGTGTGTGCATATATATAACTTGTTAAGAAAAAATATATCATCGAAATAATTTATAAAGAAAAGTCGTCGAAAGAATTTTAGAATGAAGTTAATCATAGAAAGAAAAGGAGAGAAATTATATTAGCGGTGGAGGTGTCGTTGCATAGCTGTACAGAAGCTCATTATTTGCATAAAGTTAATTTTGCATTTTATTTTATATTATTTATACAAGAGTTTTATATATCAATTGTTTCATTAAAGGTAAAAAATATGTGCCAAATTTCTTGCAATTTCAGCTTTCTTACTCTGTGTAATATCTATATTTCATTTCTCTTTTTTTGCCAGTGTACTTAGTGTCAATTATTGCTGTTGATACATGTTGCATTTTGAAAATTAAAGTTTGGAGTTTACTCATTATATAATAAAATTGAAACTTTAGTTGCCAATTCATTTTGTCTCTCCTAAATTCAAACTTAAAGATTCTGTTAGTTGACCGTCTCAGCTTAATGTTATGGTAATAAACTACAATTCACAATGAGTTTTTACTGATTCGTAAAATTGTTTACTTTTCATTAAATGTATTTATGAGAGTTATTTTTCAAATGAAAATTATCTACATTATTCTTATGTCACAAGTTTTAAATTTTCAAATTCTATTTGCACTATGAACTCACAGTGCAAATATATGTAGCTAATTTAGATTCCAGGTTGAAGGTAAAACGGTGCTATATATACACTAATTTAACTGACTTAGCAGAGTTATAGTGCTCTCTTAAAGAGGGGTAGTGAGAAATTAGAAATAGAATTGTAAATTTGGTATTGGATTTTATCTGATTAGTGATGCAGTTGAACTGAAAGAAAATCTTGATTTATGCTAATGCCAATAGTTTAAGCTAATACCATTAATTTCAATTTGTGCTAATATCCTCTTGCTGGCAAAATATAATGAAATCTGTTAGCGATATTCTAGTTATGTTGCCACCACTTTTATATAGTACTTTCCAATGTTCAGTAAGAAAATGGTAAATTAATCTTTCAACGTGAAAACTTAAAGAATAAAATCCTCTGATAATCTAAAATTCATGCAGTTGTTGCGTCTACTGGTTGCTGTAGAAACACCACCATATTCCCTTAACCTCTTCTGTTTAATGCAGTTTTTCTAAAATTTTTATTGATCAGAATTGACGTATTGCCTGTAATGGCATAATGGTGCATATTTATTTATATAATATAAAAAAAAGTCAAGTTTGGCTTCTCATGGTACCCAGCTATCCTCAGTTTTTTCTACTGATCTGCAGTCCAAGGTTTGGTTCTGCAGGTTACAGAGGATTGGATTATTGGACAACTTGTAGGTCCTGATGCAGCGTGATTGTAGCTGTCCATAAAGTGCATATAAATTGTAATGAGGACTGACAGATCTTTGCAAGATTTTGAAACAAAGTTTGCTTTCCTTGGTTTTTATTTAGCCGTACAATCTGCCACCCTACACTTTCGAGATTAATTTTCGTAACTTAGAATATGTTTGAGCCATATAGGCAATGACAATCTAGATTCCCAGAAACCTTCTTGTGTTGGAGTAGTGCAATGTTAGCTATCCTTGTGTTATAAATAGACTGGCACAGAATGACCCTCTTGTTATCCTATGCCATAAAATACACCATCAAAACTACAGCCATAAACAGATGAAAAATCGGACTCAGCAAAGTACCATCTTGCCTGTGTTACTAAATGAAATTAACATGCAGGGACTCTATCTATTTTTATCCTTGTTTAAGCTCACATTCCGAATATTTTCTTAAGATATTGTTGGTCTAACGCAGTGTTTCTCAACCGCTCAGCCCTCCTGACATTAATTATGTACTGAGCCACAAGAAATTCTTGAATTCTTCGCTTTAGTTTTCTAAGCATATTTTGTGAATATTTGATTGTGGGAAGAATACTTCAGTTCTGAATGCATCGGAAAGCTCAGAAAACCCTGAACACCCTAAATAACATCTATGTAATCGTCAATGACCAAGTTGTATATTTTAATTATATGAGTATTCATGAATGATCGATAATTTTCAGACATCGAAATCTTTTAGCATTCAAGAAAGTTATATGGATCATTATGACTGCCTATAAAAAAAGTGCCTAGCGGTCGATTCTCAGTAATGGTGCATCCTCTGTTCTTAAACTGAGTGAAATAACATCCACGCTAAATAAAGTCGGTGAGCAATGAAATGTATCAGAAAAGTGTGTATTAATCAAGTTCTGATACTCTTTATGATTGTGCCATAATTAAATATTCATATTTGTGATAGTTTAATGTATGGAACTTTGAAGAAATGGAAGGTTTACAAGCAAATTTACAGACCACATCCTCTTGTAAATAGAGAAGTTACCAAACCCTTGTT
>QLNU02015270.1:6649653-6682651 GCA_006491805.2 Dysdera silvatica | reverse complement strand
AGCTTTACCACCTACTGAAAATCACATTCTTTGTATTGATACACGTCAATAAAAAGGTATTTTGTCGCAATATTTTGAACCTTTGTTTATCCACTCGAACACTATACACATACCGAGATTCGTAGTTGTGGCTCAATTCCTTCTGGGTGCATATATTTTTTTGCAACAGAGTGTATATAAATAACCCGAGTTAGAACTTCAAACGAGTTCTTTCAATCGACAAAGAAACTGCTGACGGAAACTTTATGATTAAAATTTTTTTAGATTTTTATTGACTTTATCTCCTTCTAGACAGTCAATCGATTTTTTTGCCGTTTAATCTTTGAAACACGCTTTTGTGTAGAGAAAATTTAATTATTTTATTTGGAGGAATTGGATGTGAGGGGAAGAAAAAAAGCAAGCAATCTCTTTCTTAGTTGTGAGTTTATTACGATTGATCAACTTCCTTTCCGTGATACCATTTCCGGAAGAAAAAATGATTTTAAATCACTCTGTTCTAAGTAGTCGAAATATGCTTCTTATGTAATCATTTACCCTAAAAAAGATAATTAAATGCCACTGAAAAAAAGCAAAACCAGCGTAAATGTTAGAAAGATCAAATATTATTTTATATCGTTTTATTAATTTAATCTGCAGTGAAATTGATTTCAAACGATGAAAGAACCCTTTTCATCATCTGCTTTTCATTTCTATTCTTGCATGTATTTTTTCCCGAAAGGACCAAGTTGCCTTTAAATACAAGCTATATATTTTTTGATCAGTTTCAGTATTTATATATTTACTATTTATAAATTTACATGCATGGATTTCTATTATCCATAGATTTCATTTCATTTATAGGTTTATTATTTACGATGTTTTCATTTATAGGATATATGCATAGCTTTTCATCATAGATACATTATGTATAGCTTTTCATTTATAGATATATTATGTATAGCTTAGTCATAGATATATTACGTATAGCTTTTCATTTATAGATATATTATGTATAGCTTTTCTATTTATAGATATATTATGTATAGTTTTTCATTTATAGATATATTATGTATAGCTTTCATTTATATATTATGTATAGCTTTTCATTTATAGAAATAAGATATTGTACCGGTATGTATCTGTCCGCCCATCCATCCCTCTCTTATATATATATATATCATCATATTCAACCATTATCTATCCAATTCTGACAAGGTTCCAAATGCTTTCCACTATCTAGTTTGAGGACGTTTTCTAGGTCTTCGGTGGTCTCTTGGAATCCAGTTCAGAATTTCTGTTGTCCATCGTTGATCAGTTCTTCTTGCAATATGCCCAGCCCATCGCCATTTCAGTCCTTTTACTTTAACAATGATGTCCTCTACTCTAGTTTGCTCTCTCACCCAAGTGTTTCTTTTTCGATCTCTCCTAGTTATTCCAAGCATGCACCTCTCCATGCTCCTTTGCGTTGTCTGTAACTTTCGTATTGCTCCAACTGTTAGACTCCATGTCTCTGATCCATAAGAGAGGACTGGCAATACACACTGGTTGAAGACCTTTCTTTTTAGACACAAAGGCAATTTCCCCTTCAGGATAAAACTGTTTCTTCCAAATGCACTCCAGCCAAGTTTAATACGTCTGTTGAGTTCTTTCATAATGTTGCCATCCATTGAAATCAGCTGGCCAAGGTAAATATATGAATCAGCAATTTCTAGCTCAATGTTGTCAACTTGTATTTTTGTTTCCTCTACGAAATTATTGAACATGATCTTAGTTTTTTGTAGGTTCATCTTGAGTCCAACTTCTTTACTTCTAGTTGAGAGCTCCTGTACCATGTCTTGGAGTTCTGATGGGTTCGTTGAAAAAATAACAATGTCATCAGCAAACCGCAAATGATTTAAATATTCACCATTTATTTTTATTCCCTTGTTATTCCAATTTATCTGCTGAAAAATCATCTGTAAAGCTGAAGTAAAAAGTTTTGGAGAAATGGTATCTCCCTGCCTCACACCTTTACCAATTTTGATAGTTTTGGTATCTTTATGTAACCGAAATTTTGCACTTGCATTTTTATACACACGTTTCACCATGTCAATGTACACATCCTCGATGTCTGTTGATCTTAAAGAGTTGATGACTGCTGATGTTTTAATAGAGTCAAAGGCCTTCTCATAGTCAATAAATGCCACACACAATGGAAGTTCATATTCATGTGTTCTTTCAATTAATTCTCTTAATACTTGAATATGGTCCACTGTACTGAATCCACTTCGAAATCCAGCTTGTTCTCTTGGTTGAGCTGCATCTAATTTTTTCTGCAGGCGATGTGTTAGCACTTTTGTGAAGATTTTATAAATAGCAGGTAACAAGCTAATTGGTCGGTAATTTTTCAAATCCTCTTTATCACCTTTTTTATGCAAAAGAATTACTGTTGCAGAATCCCATTGGTTTGGTATGTTACCGCTGTTAAGACATTTGGTAAAGAATTTTGCAAGTATGTCTTCTACATATTCTCCAGCTTCTTTTAGGATATCTAATGTAATACCATCATCACCAGGGGCTCTTCCTTTCTTCATATTTTTTATTGCAAATGAAACTTCTTCTTTTAAGATTTTCTGTATTTCAGAATCTTCTTTCAACTCTTCTAAGTATTTCTTCCCTATTTCTTGTTTTGCTTTCAATGGCCTTTGCTTTCAATGGCTTTCCTTACTAGCTCACAGTTGAATTTTCTTATGTCTTCTTTCATGCTTTTGCGCAGAGTTTTACAAAGTTCTATGTACTCAATCCTGGAACTGGTATTTCGATTGTCCACCTTCATATCTCTTCGCCTTTTCATGAGTATATATATATATATAAATGAAGAATCAATATATTTTGATCATAGCTGGTCTGAATTAGAAAGAAGAATTGGATCTGCAATGTACAAATATTCATTGGCGTTATGAGCCAATAATCATGGGTTAAACAATGTTTTAAAGATCCAACATTCCCCATTCAATGCAGACATTATACAGGGAGACCTGTTTGTTTATAACCATCCATGTGGCAGAGATTTAAACAATTTTTTGTGTTTGAAAGAGACAAAAAATAGAAAGAAATAGAAAGTCGTCGATACATCTCACATCAAAGTAACACTGTTGAATAACTTACAAGTAGTAATTCAACAAACTCAGTTCAAGTAATACCACAAATGTAAAAAAAATATAGATGAATTTATTCAGTGTCAGAAACTTTTCATTTTTAAACATTTTTAGCCGAGTTTTTGCAAACATATTTTATTAATAATAAAATAGGAAGTGGTTAAATTACCTTGTAATAGCAGTAATGTAGAAATTAAATTCAAACTCGTAACTAAAAATATAGCACATGATCAGTCAAAGGCAGTTTTGAAAGTGTTTCCACATCTTATAAACTAAGCAATACCAGATATCCAAAAGGAGTAATGAACAGGTGCTTCCATCTATATTTGAGAACTGCGATTAGATGTATTTAATTGCAATGATTATTCTTTATAAGAAACATTTAAGATTTCTTTCTAGCGATGAAATTTGCAAATGTTCTATTTATATAGTTCATTGGAAAACCATTTAAAACCAAACATTTTTTAAAAGATCTTAAGCCTTCAGAAATGGCTTCAACTCTATTTGAAAGCACTTTCTGTCTGAAGAGTTCACCTAAAATCAAATTTTTTATAACATGTTTTCTGAGACATGTGTCATATTGCAAGTACTGAACAAAAGCAAATGAAAATTGTTTTCTTTTATCGCATATTTGAAAGACAAATCTATTATTTTCATTGATAGTAATAAGTAGATCTAAAAAGTGAACTTAAGTTCTAGATACAGAGGTATCTTTCAGTGTTAATCCTGAGGGATAAAAATCAAGGTCCAATTGATGCTCCATACCATAGCCTATATAGATTATATAATCTATATATCTGCCAAAACATAGATCCGTTCTTGATGAAGACAAACTTTTTCTTTTTCCATAATTTCTTATTCCGGTTCCGATTAATAGCGCACCCATGAATACTGCGCGAGTGAGTATCAAAAATGTAAAAAAATATTGTTATTTATTATATTATAAGGCTTGTTACTTTTAATGTACTTTACATGTAAATTCTCAGGCCAAATGAGAATTCGGAATCCAAACTTATATATGTAAGTATATTTAAGGTGTGATATCGAGAAGTAACTTTTCCAGGACTTAAATTTATCATGGAAATTTATGAAAGGAATACGTTTTCTACGACTTCTGCAAAGGAAACCACAGGAGACTTCAATTCTAGTTTGTTTGTTGTTTTACGTCTCAGGGAATACAGTGATCAAGCTGCGCCGGGAAATACAGTTTTCTGAGGAATCCGAACCTTTTGGACGTTAGAGTTTTCAGAGGAATCCGAATCTTTTAAAGCCTGGGAAACTAAGCCCCAGGCTGCAGTGAGCAGTGCGATCTTTATGAGATCTACGAGTAAACGTTCTTTGCACTGCGTCACCGCAGGGCGTTTTAAGCAAGAAACTAGAGGCTATGGTGCATTTAAGAATCTGAATTAATGCTCGGAAAATATCGGGGCTGTATTTAAATTAAACTTCAAAAAATAGGTCAAAACTTTTTTAAGCTGAATTTGTGTTCCTGGCGGTTTATCCATGTTGGTTAAACATATCATAGCATATAGTTTCTTATCAGAAAATGAAATTGAGGTCATCTGCGGTACACTTTGCCGAAATCGTAAAAACATGTTTCTTTCATAGGCTTCCACAGCAATTTGAAGCCTCGAAAAAAGGTCATTTCCCGATTACACTGCCAAAATCTTCATAAATCTGTAATCAGTGTTAAAAACACATTTAAATGGCGCTCGAAAAATTGTATCATTTTCAGGGGGATTTTCTATGAATAGTGGAAATTGCTTTTTCTTTCTTAATTGTTAGTGCTATCATTATCTAATAATATTCATTAATTGGATATTGAGGCACTTGCATATAATGTCAGATTAAAAAGCTTCCACAGTTCACCGGTTGCTTTAGAGCTATTCAGTGTCCTAGTGCTGTAAAATAACTTCAATATCGCCTTCAAACTATCTTAACCTACTATGACATACTCTCGAAATTGTACACGTGCTGCATGCAATTTTTACGCATACCACTACAATGAATTACAGTTGCTTCATATTTATTACAGATATATGTTTCTAGACTGTTGTTTTTGCTCATATGAAGATGTTTTTTCGCTTATAGATAGTGGCACTGCTTTTATCTTTAAAAATCGCGTTTGCGTTTTTTTATTCGTTTGGAGATTGTTTTATCAAAGCAATATATATATGATTGAGAAATGCATTTAAACTTCGTTGTTGGTTTAGAATTTTAAATCTCAGGACCAACATGTTTCATTGAAACGAAATTGACTGGTCTGAGAGAGATCGAGTAGCCATTATTCTAGATAATCTATTCCAAGTACTGTGTAACAGGATACTGCTGCATCCCGCTACTAATGCGTATTGCATCGCTGTGTTTGCGGGGAGGAATAACTTTAAGATGGAAAAGTACGGAAAGAGGGAAAAACTAAACTAGGAGGACTTTGAAACAGGGAAAAGTACGTCATAAAGGGAAAAAAAGTAAGCTTAGGAAAACCTACTACCCACAGTTAAGATCAAAGTGAAACTAAATTTGTACATTAATGCATCGTTTTTATAAATGACTAGAAATTAATTAGAAAATTGATAAACATTGATCTATAGATACTGAACTGATTTAGTTTTATTTGGAAATACCATCTCCGAAGAGAAAAGTTCATAATTTATATATTCTTCGATCAATTTCAGAATGAAAGGCGCTGCAATGCGTTCGTTAAAATGGCGATACTTAAAGCGTGAAACTAACGACTTCTAAAAACCGATCATTAAAACGGAACTTTAGATTTCCCTTTGGTTCCCTTATCTCGTTTCGAAGAAACGGTGCAATGAATGGGATGCATTCCCGCCGACGAAAATTCTCGCAACAAGTTTGGAAATTTGTTCTTTTCTTTTGGCCTCAAACGATCCTGCGCACCCTAGAGACATTTTAAGATTCGTGAAAGGATTCACCCAACAAAATAATTTTATTTACCTTCAAATTTAATGCCTATTTCGAATCCTACAAGACGAGTGTTTTGCAACCGATTAGCACTCCGTAACCGTGTTCTCCTTTGATAATACAGAACTTATTTTTGTCCAGAGATGGCTGTTAGTATAAGGACTGGTTGAAATTGGTATCGAGTGTTCGTTTTACTGGTGCTGATTTCTGAATAAGTATGCAATTTCCAAAATTACAGGGAAATAGGCTGGTAAATGGAAAGGTTTATCCTAAGTTTGTAAAGCCTTTCGACTTTTTTATTTACATTTTAAGGATTTTTTATCGCAATATTCTTTTAAATTTGTATTACTGTAAGTGGAAAAGTACATGTGTATCAGTGTCGAAGTGGAATATTAATTAAGGATTGCAGAAATAAAACAATTGATTGTGCAAACCTTAAGGTTCTAAAAGAAATAATGCCATGAACTTCCATGAAATAATTCATGCATTTCGAATGCTGACCATTCGAAAAGCATTTACCATTTCACCCGAAACTAAGCATGCATATTTTATGGTCAGGCACTAGTTATTCTAGATGGGACCGATTTTTTAACGGAACTTTTAAACTTTTAAACGACATAACTGTAAACGTTAAGAACCAGCCATACTCATGCCATGATGGCATAAGGTCTTGAGTTCGGTAGTAATCTTACCAATGACGTCAATTTTTTCCCTCAGAAAATGGTTTTGCCGTGGCAAATCAAGCCATTTGCCATAAAAAGGAAAAACGCGTGCTAACTCGTAAATACAAAATTAATTCTCTGGCAGTTTAATAGTCATTAACAATGGAAGTGCCTTTTCATGCAGGGCACAGAGCAGGGTTTAAGCTGGCTAAAAATATTCTGACGCAAAAATGCTAAAATGGGAAAAAAGTTGTAGCAAAATGCTAAAAAATATTAGTTGCTTTCGTTGCTCGAAAAATCGTATCAATGAAATTATTTATATCAACGATGCTTAACAGGTGCTGTTAAGAATTTTGAAGAGGAAACAAAAAGGAACAAGAAAAGATCGCTGAAGTGCAAAACGGATATTCTGGAATCGAGGAATCCTGTTTTCAGAGAATAAACTGTGGTTAAAAATGCCTGTCGCATTTTCGCGATGGGCACTAATTTTTTTTTCGCATTTTCGAGCAACTCGTCGCATTTTGCGAAAAATGCGACTGCAGCTTAAACCCTGGTATGGGGTCTTGAGTTCGGTAACAGTCGTGGCAATGGCGTCAATTTTTCCACTCAAAAAATAGTTTTGCCGTGACAAATCAAACCATTTTTCATAAAAAGGAAGCCAAATATGTGTTAACTCAGAAACACTGAAACAATTCGCAGACAGTTCTATGACCATTAATCATAAAAATAGCTTTCCATCACAATGCAGAGCCGTAAATTCAAAGCCAGACTTACGATCTTCTTTTTTTCCCTTTAAAAAACTGGTTTGTGTTTACATACGAAGCGACACATTAAAAAAAAAATCGTTTAATATTTGGTGGTTTGATAAGGCATGGGTCATACCAGGGGCGGCCCGGTGGGTCCTCATGCGCCTTAGAACTTGCGCCCTCATGGGCTATAGGACCCGTGCCCTTTGAGAGGACCCAGACCGCCTCTTAGATATACATGATGAAAGTTAATTTTCGCTACCGTATAGAGGCTTGAGCTCAGACTGGAGATTGCCAATGCCTTTTGTTTAATACGTGAATTAATTTGGTCTTCCCAAGTGAAACCTTTCGCCTTGAAGACAAAGAAGAAACATGTACTAACTGATAAAAAATAGAATAAGGGAAAAGAACGTTTAATTAACAGCTAGCAGTTTCACCGATCATGAAGGAAAAAAGTGTTTTTTCGTCGCCATATGATGTCCCGTTTCCAATCACTGGAGTGACAGTGTCATATTTTTTCTCCATAAGAAAATATTTTGGATTTGCTAAATGAATCAACGTACTGAAACAATAATAAGTTTAGGGTAGGTAGTTTGATTATTGTAAACGAAGCAATTAGCCTTTTGTCACCACACAAGTCCCCGAATTCGATACACAACTTACAAAGGTCGTCTGTTTTTCCCCTTCAAACACTGATTTGGCTCCGCTCAGTCAAATCATTCGCCGCAATAAGAAAACAAAATGTATATTAACTAAAAAAAACATACAGTTCTACAGTCATTTGTGACGAAAGTGGCCTTTCGCCTCTGAAAAGGGTCCGAAGTTCTATCGAACTTGCGAGTAGAGTTTTATTTTTAACTTAAGCTGTATGTACTAAATGAAGCAGCGCGTTGAAAGAAGGACAAAACCGTTTAACAGCTGGATGTTTAGAGATCATAAACGATGGAAGCAGGTTTTTATCATATTCTAGGTTCTCGTGTTCAAATCCCGGGATTGAAAATGTCACCTATTTGTTTTTGTTTATTTAAAAAAGTAGTCCAGCCCTATCAAATGAAACCATTTACCATAGAAAAGCATAACGTGTACTGTCTAAGAAAATGAGAGCAAAGTACTTCATAGCAAACGGTATTATGGGTATTAACAATCAAAGAGAATTATTTTTTCCTTAGAATAAGTGGTCCTGATTTCGACCGCATCCACGAATCTGCCGTAATATAAAATTACCCATCTGGAGAAGAGCCGCGTAATAAGCTATAACTTTCCGTTCTCTTCCATTTCTGACCTAATCACCCGTCAACATCTTAAAACTATGAACGTGACATCAAATATCATATGGCTGTATCACTAAAACTTTAAATAGGTTGAATAAATGTATTGCAACGAGTAAAGAATTTTACTGGCCGGGATGCGAAAAGAAAAAAATAGGAAAGAAAAGCAAAGAAAATGGAAAGAAAAAATAAGTGAATTGGAAATAGAAGTAGTAAGAGTAACTAAAGGAGGAAAATAAATTAGAAAAGTTAAAGAAAATAAAGTAGAAAAGTAAAAAAAATAAGGTAAAAAAGTGAATTGGAAATAAAATAGTAAGATTAACTAAAGGAAGAAAATTAGAAAAATTAAAGAAAATAAATTAGAAAAGTTAAAAAAATTAGAAAGGTTAAAGAAAATAAATTAGAAAAGTTAAAAAAATTAGAAAGGTTAAAGAAAATAAAGTAGAGAGATAAATTGGAAATAAAAATAATAATATTAACTAAAGGAGGAAATTAAATTAGAAAAGTTAAAGAAAATAAAGTAAAAGGTTAAAAAGAAAATTAAGCATAAAGAAATAGAGAAAGAGTAAGAATAAGTAAAGCTTACCAACAATATAAAAGAAATATCACAATATTTTTCTTATGCTGTTAATTTCTAATTTATTTTCCTCCTTTTGTTACTCTTGTTATTTTTTCTAATTTATTTTCTTCCTATCGTTACTCTTGCTTTTTTAAATTTATTTTCCTTCTTTCGTTACTATTATTACTTTTATTTTAAATATACTTTTGGACTTTACTTATTTTATTTTCCATTCGCTTTCCCTTTCTTTTTTCTTGCACATTCCAACAAGTGAAAAAGTTTACTCGTTACTGTAAACCCTGATTAATCGTTGTATTTTCTTGCAATAAATTTTTTTTTATTGTTAACGTAGTTTACAAAACAGTTCTTCGAGTGTGAGAAAACCAATCACAAAGTGGAGGAATAATATTTTACTTTACACTGCAGCACTCCAAATTCAATTACTTGTAGATTTATTTTGTTGCAAGGCAGGTTGCACATAGGAATAAATGGGTTTCAGGAATTTTGTGTTACCTGCGTCTACTGCAAAGAAACTTTAATTTGAAATTGAAAAAAAAAACGGAGAATGATTACCTCTTCTGCAAAGTGCGCGGACCCACTTAGGTTAAACTGTCATAAGACGAGTCCTGATTACTTAGAATTGAACTGAGAATACAAAAACAGCTGAAATTGCATGAAAGACAAGAATTTTACATGAAAATGAAGTATAGTACGTGATGTTGGAAATGGCGTAAGTATTTCGGAAACTAAGGGTTAATTTTGTTAGGTAATGTTTCCTCGTACTCCAGAAAAGTTATTTACAACAACACCGTTAATATCTTTGCAGTAGATGCAAAATCTTTGGCTATTAGAATTAATATCCGGGCAATTTGCGAAAATCTGCAAAATCAGGACTTTCGCAAAAACATGATAAGGCAAAATTTCGCCTCTAAGACTTTTTCGAAAAGGGTTTTGGAATTATTCCAAGAAGATTTTACTTTTCTCCATTCTCTAAAGCAGGGGGTTCGTGCACTTACATGTTATGATCCGTTAAGCAATTTAGTAGCATTATTAAAAATACGAAGTTGTTAAAATTAAAGTATCTCTACTTAGAGGGCTCCGAAGCGGTTCAGAGACTCGTAAAGCAGAAAAATTTGGATACCAGATAGAGTGAAGTTTCCAAAAGTCAAAACTTCATTTTGCAAGCCATTTATGTAGAATTAGGTGGGTGCCGAATTATTGAGGTAGAGGGTAAAATTAAAGATAAACAATGTCTTCTGATAATTGAATTTAAATTTACGTTTAATAAAAATATATATAATTTACTAATTATTTGTTTGTTTATTCAACCCGATTTTGTATACATTTTCATGAGATGTACATCATAAGCGATTTGAAAAAACGTAGAATTCTTTTAGATTTTACGTTTAAGGTGTGGGTTAGAATTGGAAAGGAATATTATGCCGAAGCTTTTTTTACGGGATTCTCTTCAAAAATTGTTTCCAATTCTGTCGAAGTTTCTTATTTTCTCAAATATCTGAAATATAAAACATTATATTGATTTAAACAGCACTTCTACGAGCCGACGACTAGAATATTAATGCCATATACACGATATTTTGGGCCTCATTTCTTACTTCGATACGAATATCTGTACAAATGTTGTTTATATTAAATTATATAGTGAATCCGCGCACACTGCGGCGTATATAAATACTTTTAAATTTATTTAGAACGATGACTGTTTTTAAATATGTTTAAAATTCTTAAAATGAGTATTTTACTGGACATAAACCATCTTCAACACTGCGTATATGTATTTCAATGTTGATTCTATACCACCTTGAATCCTGAGAAGCCAAAAAATTGTGACCCCAGTCTCTTAAAGCTACTTCATATCTTGAAATATCAAATTCGGCTTTAAAGTTTTTCCTTTACCAAGAGTGTGTACACGTGTAGGAGGCTTTGCTACGCTTGAAAAGTTTCTTCCTCATTTATTGTTCTAGTAGCAAAAAATCTTCATGAAACATCTGGTATTATTTAAAATCTAGACTTCCATTTTTCTAAATTAAAACGTCAGCCTCTTCCTTTAACACGACGTCAAAGAACGGAGTGTAAACCTCTTTTTTTATCCTTCATTAAATCCTTAAAGATTGAAGGATAAAACGTAGTTTTTGGAAAGGGGAAGAATTTGTGTTGATTTAAGAGAATATCCGTTTTGCAATGTCGAGCTCGTGAGGCCTTTCTCCATAATATATCAGATCAAGCAAAATCGAGTTACCCGGAGAGGAATTGAGTTAGGCGGAGAAAAGTTGAGCTACCTAGAATATTGATTATTTGGGAGATGAGATAGACCCCATTGTACTTCGAAGGATGCACTCGTCATTTGGTGTAAAAGAAAATTAGATACAAAAATTGTCACTCAATGGTGCTGTGACAATAACTTACGGTATTTGTCGAATTTTATACTATCCGGCTTCATATATAATAAAAATAATCAGACAATTTTGAGCGGTTTGTTATTTAACAAACCGCTCAAAGTTGTCTGATTGCTTTTATTATATTTATGTCAAGCGGTGTTACCTACTCAACATCCGGCTTCATAAAATTAAAACAGTCCATTCAAAACTACAGAGATACTGGCGTGAAATATAGCAACAACGAAATCGACGTCACAACAAGATAGTAATTAATAACTCTATTTTGGCTAGAAGATGAACAGTTACAGAAGAACACAAAAAAAAATGGACATTGTACAGTGGTCTAAAATTGTTACAATAAGTTTAGCTAACATCCAATCAAGCAGCAATGGGTAAAGACAAATGTTTGAAAAAGCTCATACTGTCCAAGAGTAAAATTTTGTCTGTGATAAGTTATATAGGATAATAAATACATATTATGTACAAAAATAATATGTCAATATATAGCTCAATCTGAATTAACAAAGCAATACAAAATTAACAAAAAATGACAATAAAACAAACACCAAATACAAAGGAAGGATTGATTATCTGACGCTATATATGTATAAAGTAATAAGTATATGAGTGTTAGTTTATTACAACTTGTCAAGTAAAAGCAGAATGGAGAGTTTAAGAAGAAGAATTCAAATAATAATTAGTAGCTATTGTGTGTGTGTGATAAGGAATTTAAGAAACACATTTCTGAATCCAAACCGTGCAGTAATAGATTGAGTGGACTGTGGAAGAGAGTTCCACATGTTTGGACATGTTTGTCCATCATTCTAAAGATCAATTCTTGTTCGGCAAGACCAATTCTTCGATGTGCTCCATAGTTATCGCTAGATAACGTTGGGTAGGAATATTATGGTAATTGAATATCGATGTAGAAGGGTTCAGTGTTACGCCTGAGATGTGTGAACATGATTAGAACAGGTTTATAGCTTAATAATGCGTTAATCGAAAGGATATTGAACTTGTGTATTTGTTTGAAGTTAAGTAATTGCGATGCGAGTTTAAGTTTTATTAAGGCGGTGAATTTGTTTTGTAGCTATTAGTATATGTGAAGTTTTACGGCAATATTGGGGTTACCGCTATTATAAAATCTCGGAGTTGGAAGCTGTTTCAGTAATTACTTATGACACAACGCCGCTTAATGACAAATATTGTAACTATTTCTTTTTCAATAAATGGTTAACGCATACACTTAACTATCTGCTTTTTAAATTTCTCCACCCTGCGAGACTTAAAACTATCCCTAAAGCCCTCTATAAACAGAGATTTTTAATTTAAAAAAAACCTGCATATCCCAAATTAAACGTTTGATTTGTTTTATTATTGATTGAATTTTTTCATTGTAATACTTTGTTTTGTAATTTATTTTATGAAGCATATGAATATCTGCAGGTTCTTATTAGGGATATGTTTTATACCTTTACTCTTTAGAAAATGGCGAATAAAACTTCATCTAGGTTAAAGTATCTTTATTGTATTTGAACAACTAAGGCATAAACGTGAGTTCATATACGACACATTGTGTTCTAATATTAATACTCAAGGTAGCAAAAAATTACCAACATGAAAAACAGGTTTATTTAACCGTTAAAAGCTATTCCAGTAGCTATGTGCTACCATCGTTAGAACGTTAGCTGACATAGTTCACCTACTATGCTAAATAGTGTTGCCATTTCACCGAATTTGTTGGATACCTATGGGGAATAGTTGTAACTCAATTGTATACTTTCAAAAAACCCGGTCAAAAAATTTAACCTAAATGATGTCTAATGCTCGCAATTCTTTTATTGATCCACAGTCCCAAGTTTGATTTGTTGAGCGAAGGAAGTTCAAGTTCCTCGGAAAACTGTAGGTTCCGCCACAGCATGCCCTTAACTCTCCTTGCGCCATAAAACACGAACAAATATGCTGTTGAAGCTTGCGTTATGACGAACATACAGTCCGTGGTTTGATTTCTTAGCGACACAAGTTCAGGTTCCTCGGAAAATTGTAGGTTCCGCCACAGCCTAACCTTAATCGTCCTTGCGCCACATAACACGAACAAATATGCTGTTTAACCTGAGATATGTCCAACATACTACAACAATTAAGACTGAAATTCAAAGTTTACTCTTCTTACATTAATCAAATAATTAACTCCAGAGACGGTTTCACGATTTTGCCACCTATAGGCTACGATATATGTTACCACCTATAGGTTTACGTATTTTGCCGCCTTATTTTACCAAACGTAACACGAGGCATAACAGAGATTTACGCGCCTTTGTCGAATTCTTAATTTGTTGCCCTTGGTGGTCATTTAAAATTTCTCTTTTTGCAAGTACTCGAGAATCTGACGAATTTTGGGCCACCCTCAAGGCGGCGTTTGTGGCAGCTTTCCTTTTGCCAATGCCTAGTGACGCTTCTGGACATAAAAATTCAAAATTAATAATTCAATTGAAAATCACAGAATTCAGCTCCGCCTTTGCAAAGTTCTCAGTAGCAAACCTTTCACCGAAAATTTGTCACAGTAAGCTTCAGCGTACTTGGTTTGTTGGTAAATCCGCCAAAGATTAATTCATCATCAAGCGATTAATTCCTAGAAATTAACCTTATTTGTTTTACGTCCATTATTATTTCGAATTTTATCAGATATCATTTAAAGTTAATTCAATGGATTGCAGCTGCTTGCAAAAAACTCAGAATCAGTCGTTCATTGAGCTCAGAATCAGTCATTGGAATGAGCTCAGAGGGAAATACTTCAATTCACAGCAACAGGACATGGATTTCAGCCTACTTGGTTTATTGGTAAATCTGCCAAAGATTAATTCATCATCAATCGATTAATTCCTAGAAATTAACCTCATTTGTTTTACGTCCATTATTATTTCGAATTTCGAATAGTATAAATTACTAAATATGGAATTACAATTGGTAATTCCCAAATCAGTAACTGCTAGTTACAATTAGTAATGATATACATTCCATACACGATTATTTCACTCATAACAACTACTTAGATATTACGTCAAAATTCAGAAGGCTTCCGCTTATAATTTATACAATCAAACTTGGCTAATTTGAAACTAAAGGCACCATATATTTGACCAGAATTATACAAGAATTTGTATTAGAAAAGCGTTAATATGGGTACATTTACCGTTACCGGCAGTGAGAAATGTTTACTTATTGCAAGAATTCGAATTAAATGTTGATTGGTTGTATTTCTATGGAGTAAAGGCAGCAAGGGTCATTCTATATCAATCAGTATGGATTTGCATTAAACACGTTCATAAATTATTCACAAGTTCATCTGTATATAACTACATATCCGTTGGAGCATCGTTTATGCGGTTGTAGACTGTATTTTAGCATATGTCTATATAAAGCATATAGCCTTATCTATTTAACATATAGCTGTATCTATTTTGCTTATGGCTGTATCTATTTAGCAAAAGTTGTATACAAAGCATAGATACTTTTTTTACTAATACAAATCAGCTTAAGAGGGAAAGTAAATATTTTATAGCTTGATCAAAATTTGAGTTGAATTAAACTAAAATCCGCTCCAAGAGTAGTTTTAATTTTGTTCAGACAATATTTTAAATTTACTACCCATATTTACTGGAATATATTTTATAATTTTGTAAAATAACAAGTGTTCTATTAATTATACTGATTTTAATACAGGCTCCAAGTTTACATCTAAACGTGTGGAAGCTAGTTTTATATAAAACATGATTGAAACATGGAAAATGTTATTACCTTTCGCAGAGCTAACACAATTTCTATATAATGGTCAAAACACGAAGCCTCCAGTGGGAGATTTTGTGTTTTTTCGTGGGAAATTGATTATACGTAATAATTCCGATACCCACGTTGTTTTTAGCACAAACTAATGATTTTTTATAGCAGAACAACAGAGACATCTAGGTCTAGAGA
Organism: Dysdera silvatica; assembly: GCA_006491805.2. Taxonomy (NCBI): domain Eukaryota; kingdom Metazoa; phylum Arthropoda; class Arachnida; order Araneae; family Dysderidae; genus Dysdera; species Dysdera silvatica. The sequence goes on along the minus strand of QLNU02015270.1, from coordinate 6,667,001 downwards.
GGTGCCTCTTTTTCTCCAAAAAGAAAAAAGCTCTAGTTTGAGCTATAAACCTGGGCGTTGGAATTATTACGTATGAGTTAAATATGTTACTTTTATATAGATTATATCAAGTATTTCACTTGCTGCTCCCAATATGGATGGACCCTAAAACTCAACCAGTGAAAGCAAATCTCAAAAACTAGAAGATTCTAAAATGAAAAAAAAAAAATTAAAATCCCGTTTTTGGAATCTTCATGTTCAAAAAATTAATGTCCTAGATAAAAGACACGCGATCAATGGGGAAATCAATGCCCCACCGGGAATGGATATTGTGGAGAATCTTATCAGTTAATTAAAAACCAATTCAACCAAAATCAAGGGAAACAGGAAAGAACATTAACGACAAAGAATCCAAATCCAAACAACCAACTGAACGAAAAACACTCCGGTAGAGAAGGCAAAATTAAGAATTAATGAACCACGGGCTCTTCGTTAATTTGTACGGCTACGATGAGCTAGACGCGAAGCAATTTGGAAACAGCCCGGGATTCAAACTGTAAATAAGGAATGTAATTGTTTTTCAAGGATTTCTATTGCACAAAGTCTCAAGAAGCTTTAATTCCTATGTTATTTAGAATATTATTATTAAACGTTGTTTCGATTAATACGAAAATACATATTGCGTGACACAAACATTGACATACTTTAAAACATATTTCAAACTAAATATTTAATGCTCTTTCTTTAAACTACCTTAATAACAGGTAGAGTATTATCAACAGAAAGAGCATTTGTAACTAATAAAAAATTGTTGTACATAAAATTACGTGTCATAAACGTGCTTAATCGTCATCAATAATCAATATTCATGATAATTATATATAAACACATGCTATCATGCATAATCATACATATGTAATCATATGTAATCATACGTATGTAATCATATGTAATCATACACATGTAATCATACATATGCAATCATATGTAATCATACATATGCAATCATATGTAATCTTGCGTAATCATGTCTAATCATATTTACGTAGGGTACATTACATTACAGTACTTACATTGTTATTAGGGTACTTACATTTACATCCGCAGTACTTACATTATTTATTTATTATTTATTACGGTACTTACATTATTTATTTATTATTTATTAGGGTACTTACATTACGTAGGGTACATTACATTACGAGTGCCCATTATTTATTATTTATTAGAGGTGCTTACGACGTTGGGTACATTGCACTACGAGTACTTACATTATTATTATTTATTAGGGTACTTACATTACGTTGGGTACATTACTACGGTACTTACATTATTATTAGGGTGCCCATTACGTTAGATTTACACTACAGTGCCACATTATTTATTAAGTTACTTACATTACGTTGGGTACATTACATACGAATGCCCATTATTTATTAAGTGCCCATTACGTTGGGTACATTACGCATCGGTACTTACATCATTTATTGAATTACTTACATTACGTTGGGTACATTACTGCAGTGCCACATTATTTATTATTTATTAGGGTACACATTATTTATTATTATTTATTGGGGTACTTACATTATTTATTATTTATTGGTACTTACATTACGTAGGGTACATTACATTACGGTACTTACATTATTTATTATTTATTGGAATTATTTACATTATTTATTATTTATTACGGTACTTACATTATTTATTTATTATTTATTAGGGTACTTACATTACGTAGGGTACATTACATTACGGTACTTACATTATTTATTATTTATTAAGGTACTTACATTACGTAGGGTACATACTTACGCAGGATTCACAGGGTTAGCACAATTGTTGAATGGTCAACACACAAAATCACAGGGGCAATTTTGTTTCTAATTCTTTTGTAATTTTTTGTAATTTTTTGTGGGGAAATTTTTGCATACAGTAATTTTTCCATCACTCACGCTTGAGTTCATATTAGAGCTTTTTAATGTATGGGGCGATGTCTCTTTTTCTCCTATACAGTAAGAAGCTACAGTTTGAACACAAGCGTCTTTATGTCAGAAAAATTACTGCGTATGAAAATACTCCCACAAAAAATTACAAAAAAAAGTCTGCCACTTTGGGTTGGTTGGTTTTAGTTATTGATTTTGATTGTTTTGTTAAATATTTGGCAATGATGTCATCCCTATAAAGGACAATAATATCATACAACAATCTTATATATGGGGAAAGGGAGAGTTGCTCCAGTATCATGATGGCCTAGTGGTTAAGGCGTTCCGGATCTAACGGAGGGACCATAGTGCGACTGTAGGTCACGGCGATGTCTCTTTTTTACATCAAAACGCTCTAGTCTGAGCTCAGGTGTGGGTGTCAGAAAAATTACTATACGTACATGCGTAATCATGCACAATTATACATAAGTGTTCATGCTTAATCATGCATAAGTGTTTATAGATAATCATACATGTGTGTGTATGCAGGGATAATCATACATAAGTGTATTCATGCATAATCATCCACATACAAGTATACGTGTCTTTTGGGCACAATGGAATCAATAGGAGTTACTAACAAAATTAACAATTTACAAGAATTGACATAAACTAGTCTGGGATCATTGACCTTTGTTTCACCGACGTCTTTGTGGATTTACAGATGATTGATTGAAAATTATAATCATATAAAAGTATTCATGCATAATCATGCATATGTAATTATGCATGCATAATCATGCATATTTAATTATTCCTGCATAATAATCTATATATAATTAGTCGTATGATCATCCATAAGTAATTATGCTTAATCATCATCTGCAAACATATGCAATCCTATATAATTACAAACCGTATATGCATAAAATCACATACAGACACTGACACGGTTTTTGAATAACAAAAACCCATGGAACTCTGCAGACATGACGATCCTTCGGAAGAAGTAGTTATGTAAAGACTCAATGTTAAAATCCAAATAAGGACACAGATATCTCTCTTAAATTCACTGAACATCAATTATTTTAATTTCTATTTAAAAAATCATTGTAATTTGCGATTTTTTTAATTATTTCTTTTGACAAACGTATTTTCAAATAAAGGTTCATTAGTTAAATTTTATTTCCCTTGCATCATTAAAATTCAAAGAATTTGTTTTTGGTAAATGTTTTTTTTCTAAAGAAATAACAATATAATTTCCCTACGCATTTCGTCATCCTTTTTATTTAAACCAAAAGTTTGATCTATCTGATAACAACTCAGAAAGGAGTAGAATTATAAAAATAAGTTTCTTGTGCGCAGTTGTTGTTCACGAAAAAGAGAGGAATTGGGATAATTGTTCATAAATAAGCATATTGTGTTCCCAGGAAGGGGTGTATAAAGATGCAAAGTTAACACACGTTTGAATGGAGTTTCTGAAAAAAAATTAAAAATGCGGCCAGAGGCGCCATAAGACTTAAAAGTATGGACCAGGTCCAAAAACAGACTTTTAATAAAATAATGTGAGGATTTTAGTAAAGTGTGTAGCATATAGAAATAACAATCAATCAGATGTGTGCTACTCTGTCAAGGACTTGACTAATGACAATGAATGGTATGTAACGCTGCATTGTTGGTAGTAACAATTATAGGCGTATCAAGTAAAGTTATTTTCCATCAATCAACGTTTATTGGCGTAGTGATACCAACGCCGATGGTATGGCGTGATTAGATGGTGAAACGTTCGAAAGAAAATAAATATTTCTGCCTTCGGTGGGACCTGAACCCACGACCTTCCACTTGCCGGGCGGAGGCTCTACCCACTGAGCTACGAAGGACAATATATAATCTCTTTACGAACGTATATATATTGTTGCCAGTTATTTCGCAGAATGGTGTAGTACATAGACTACTATTTAAACCAAATTGCAAAGAGACTGGTATTAAATTGATCGAAATGCCCGTTGCAGCATATGTATTTATATAAATAAATTATTTTCCATTGTTCACACTTCGAATTGAAGGTAAATTTGAAAAGTTTGTTTGAGTGGCCATTAAAAAATTTTCCGTAATATCTGCGGGAAACCGTTGTCTGGAATTTGTTGTTCAGAAGCTAATTTTTATGTGAATCGTAGGAAATGTGTTCTGTTTCATTGAGATCTGACCGACCTTAAGAGACTATCGTTGTTTAAAGGTGGTCGTAAAAGAAGATTACTGTACCATCACCATCTGTAAATATCGAGTCATCATCATTATCTCTAAACATGAATGATCCCAAACTGATATTATCATCTGATATCTTGTAAAACCATTTGATTCCTTGTTAAGTCGTCATTTGATTTCTTGTTAAATCATCATTTGATTTCTTGTTAAATCATCATTTGATTTCTCGTTAAAGCATCATTTAATACCCTCTAAAACTGCGGTACATTGCACAAAAACACCATCCAGTATAACTAAATTTATGATACAATTGCACTGGAAATCTCCATCTAGTATCACATAAAATCCTCATCCAGTATCACATAAAATCTTCATCCAGTATCACATAAAATCTTCATCCAGAGTCACATAAAATCTCTATTTTATATCAACTAAAATCGTCATCTAATGCTAGTGCCACTTAAATTGTTCTCCAGTATTATTTACATTCTTCATTTAGTATCATTTAAAATCTTTATCTAATATCATTTAAAATCTTTATCTTATATCATTTAAAAGCTTTATCTAATATCATTTGAAAGCTTTATCTAATATCACTTAAAATCGTCATCTACAGTACTGCTTATATTCAACTGGTATCATTTAAGGTCCTTACCCAATTTCACTTAAAATCGGCGTTTAATATCACTTAAAATAGTAATCTAATACAATTTAAAACTTTTATCTAATATCACAAAATATTCATCTTGTATCATATAAAATCGTCATCAAATATCATTTAAAATCGTCATATAACATTACATATAATCTAATCTGCACCTAGTGTTATTTATATTCTCCATTGTGATCTACTTAGGAAGAAAATCACCAGAGCGGTTGCTTTAAACATCACAAAAAAATTTATTTTCTTTTTCCTTTTCATCCGAAAACTCATCCTGTTTTTTTTTCTGCATTCTTGATTCTTACTTCCACGTTTCATCTCGTTGTTTTCTCGTTTTCTTCTTCTTTTCGGCGTTAACGTTCGACCATCCTGACGGTAAAATCGTCCTCGGTTTTATAAATAAATAGTCTTTACTCCCAAATTTGTTTGTAACAACACTCAAAAATAGTGGCGACTAAAATAACTTTTTTTTAAATAATAATAAACAATATGAGCAAATTTTGTGTGTGTGTGTGTCGTAATTGTAAGTTTTAAAGCTAGTCAGAAGTTTGTACATTATCATCACCTTCGTTTTCTTCTCCAGACTCAGTTTGATATCGCCATGACTTCAACTGGCTGGCATGAGCTGTGGTCGAATAAAATCTTCCCTTCTCCTTCTGTTCTAGTTGCATAATTCTGTATATGTATCGCTAGATAGCACCTCCGTAATTATTAATGGACCACGATATTTCGCTTTCGTTTTTGTTGGGTTTCCGGTATGTAAAGGTGATCTTCTTACAATTATTACCTCGATGGGTTCGAAGTGTATTGCATGACTTCTTTTCTTATAAGCAAACTTCGTTTTCTCCAGATTTTGTTCAATCTCCCGAACCGCATTGCTCTGTAGTGTTACGGGGTTGTTCCATGTTTTTTCATCTGGATCTGCCAGCATTCTAAGAATACCATCGTTAAATCGCGGGTAATATCCATGCAGCATTTTAAAGGGTGTCTGACTTGTGGTTTTGTTTACAACATTATTCATATTTATTTCACATTACTTTCATCTTTTTTCCCAATCTTTATGCTGGGAATCATTCATGCATGTCGAAATTACTGGTAATATTGAAAGATTTATTCTTTCAACCATACCATTCCCTTGAAGATGTTGCGTCGAAGAGTAAATGAAATGCGATTACTTTTACAATATTTATCGAATGTATAAAACGTAAATCAGGTCTCTTGATCACTGATGATTCTTTCAGGTAATCCAAAATCTTCTACGAAGCTCTCCAGTGCCTTCAGAACATTTTTAGTAGAAGTAGATTTTATTGGATAGAGTCTCACGAATCTTGTAAAATTGTCGATAATGACGAGTAGTTTTCGATTGCTTTTGATGCTTCTAACGAATGGACCGAGGTCAACTAAGTGTATTGTTGCAAAAGGCCCTTTTCCCGTCTTTATTGAATGTAGGAATCCTTGTCGTTTACCACTTGGAACTTTGTTCACGAGACATTCAAAACACATTGCTATGACCCTTCGGACATAACGCTTCATTGGGGAGAACCAATACAACCCCTTTACTTTCATTACAGTTTTATTCACCGCAAAATATCCCATTAAATCATAAAAGTTTACTACAATGCTTTTCCTCACTGATTTTAGTACAACTTAAAGTAGCTTTTCTTCATTTCCTTGTTTAATTATACGATATAGTATGTCTTTCTTTAATGCGTAATTTTCCACCTTTTGCTTTTCTGCAGTAGTCCGTTCGTCCACTTTTTTCTTCAATATATTAATGAAATTGCATATTTCTGCATCAGCGAGTTGAATCATCAATATCTGGTCTTCCACATTTAGTTTTAAGCATACCTCTAGATCAGTGGTTCTTTAACTTTCTTGTTAACACTTTTCCTCCGAACTTCCTTTCAGAGATCACTTGCTCTCGCGGACCCCCAAGAATTAACTCAAAGTTTAAAGCCCGGAATTTGCATCACACATATTTATTTCTAGTGTTTCATCACTGATTTTCACCATTTAAGGAAGGAATTTTTCGTTCCCTCATAATTTATTCTTAGCATTAAAGAGTAAATGCTCGTGTCTTAGTATTTTTCCGAACCTTTGTGGGGCACTGGGAGGATCTCGCGGACTCTCTGGTACAGTCCCGCGGACCACAATTGAAGAACCGCTGCTCTAGACAATTTTCGACAATTACATCTGAAGTATCCTCACAATTTGGCACAGGTGCTCTGCTCATCGCATTTACGTGAGCCATTCTCACTCCCGCCCTATACCTAATATTAAAATTATATTCTTGAATAAGATTGGACCATCGAGCTATTTGGGGACTCGGTGATCTTTGAGCATTGAGATAAACTAATCTCTGACAATCAGGTATTGGCGCAATTTATCCAACGTCCATACTATTGCTATCAATTCTAATTTACTTGAATGGTAGTTCTTTTCCACTTCGGTTGTCTTTTTACTCACACAATAAACAAGATGCCATTTTTTGTATTCTCCTAACTGTAACAACATTCCCGCCGTTCCAATTGAACTGGCATCAGTATGTACCTCGGTTTCAGCATTGAGGTTATACAATGCTAATATTGGTTGACTTGTCAAATCGTTCTTCAATTCTATAAATGATTTTTGCTCTTCCTCCTTCCATTCAAATATTTCGTTCTTTCGCGTAAGTCTGGTTAAAGGTTCAGCTTTAACTGCATATTTGGGCACAAATCGTCTGAAAGAAGCTCGTGTACATTATTCAGTCAAGGGAAATTTGTAATTGCTAGTACTTTTCTCGGACCTGGCTTAATTACATTTTCTTTTATTATAAATCCCAAGTACTCAACTTCCTTCTTACCAAACTCACAATTCGATGGTTTCAATATTAATTTTGCCGATTTCAGGCACTTTAGAACTTCGGTCAGTTTTTCAATCATTTCTTCAAACGTTTTTGCTGGAATCAGTATATCGTCTAAATAACATAATACTTTGGTATTAAGAAGTGGCCCTAACACGTGATTCATCAGACGTTGAAACTTTGAAGGGGTGTTGGCCAAACCGAAAATCATTTTCTTAAACTGGCCTGTCTCGTCAGAAGTTATGAAGTCAGTCTTTATTTTCGCATCTTCAGTAGGGGGTATCTGTAAATGTCCGTGGGTAAGATCTAGGGAACTGAAAATATTACATCCATGTAGACATTCTAGTAGGTCATCAATGCGAGGAGGTGTGAATTTGTTCTTAAGGGGGGAATGTACCCTAATTGGTTCAAAATATCGATTTCACAATTTTGTTTCTGAAAAATAAGTTATATTCTCCTGAAAATAACAATATATAATTTGTAAATTTCCAACTTCTAGAACTATTTTTATTTATGTTTTGAAAAAAAAGGCAAAGAATCCAAAGTGGTGAATATTGATGATAGATTTTTTTAACTTTTATCTTTCGGCCTCATTTTTTCAGCATCTACTTTTTCACTATAAATGTACACTTTTTTCAGGAACTGTAAGTAATATTTACTAACTTTTCTTTTTCACTTGGAGATCTGTTCAAGTTCCACATACAGAACCACGAAAAAGAAAAAATGTTTTTATAAAAATTTGATATCATTCATCAAAACTTCGAATTTTTACGTTATTTTATGATGCGAAAGTTTACATTTTTTTATTTTAATACAAAAGATCAAAAATGTGTATTTTATTTCATTCAGTGATATCTGATAATATTAATAAATAAGTTTTGACAACAAAAGAACATATTTTATCTTTAGTTTCTTTAAAATATGTACTTATTTAATGCGTTATGAAAAGTTGTTTATTTCAAATATCTCAAGTTATATTTATTTTATGTAAATGAAATTTTGTATAATTATTTCTATTTAGATAAGTTATAAATTTTGAAAATTTTGTGCTTGCCTGACTAATAGTTTAAGAAATATGACTAACATATGGTGATCTTATATCCGAAACTATGCCATGTTCTTGCCATGCCCCAATTATTGTCTTTATCGCTGCACGTTCTTCTGCACTTGGATTATATGGCTTAACAAACACGCAGGTTTGCTTCCATATACCTCCTTAATGTCCATAGAGGTAAAATTCTTGCATCATAATTCAGCTATATTCAGTGCGAAACATTCTCTGTAGTTGTTAAGTTCTTCCTCCTTCCCTTCAGACAAGCTCTCTTCAATCTTAATGTCCTCTGACGTAATCAAGCGTTCGTATTTTGTAATTTCATCAATAACAGAGGCGTAATCTTTTTTATTTCCTTTAGTCTTGTTAGAACTCCACATGCGTCTGAATATGTTTCATTATCTGTAGGTTTTACGTTAACATCTATGTCAATCTTTTTGTTGAAACATGATTGAATTCCTTCAGCTCGTCCAACACGTTGTCCTTCCTTTAGAAATGTATCCTTATTCCAACTGTTGAATTTGGGAAAGACAACTTTCCCATGAGTTACTTCTAATAATGATCTATTCGGTTTCATACAACCTTCAATCATAATTAAACCATCTGAAAATTCATCCACTCCTGCTTTAACAAAATTTATAGTATTATTCTCAATTTTGGTGATTTGAACAGCCTTTAGTTTGATGTGTCCGTTGACCATATTGTACTAAATTCCACCAAATTGATGTTTTTCCGCATACCCAATATATAATTCATTCTCTATTCTTACATATACTACCTAAGGCAAATCTAGCCATGTGCGACCAACAATTAAATCAATTGATTGCGTTTTATCATTCACGATCAGAACTGTAATATTTTTCCCTACTACATTGTTGATTTCAATTTAAGTTACCATTTTACCTATAGTTCTTGCTGTGGGAAGCTTTCGATTTTTGAAACCATGTATCTCACTTGTTTCTGGAATTATAATTAAATTCATAACTCTTGCTACTGATTCTTTTAACAGACAACAGGAACTTCCTGTATAAATCAGTGTCTTTACTTCCCTTTCATCGTTGATTTTTGCTTGTGTTAAGTATACTATTGGGCCCATTGGATCTTGAATCCTAAAATATAAGGAACAGTTCATTGGTGTCTTGACTTCATTTACTAAATAATTGCTATTTGTAATTGTAGGATTAGATCTTGTTTTTGGACAGCCCTTAGAAACGTAAGCATATTCATTACAATGAAAACGTTTAGGCTCACTTCGTTCATTTCGTACTGGTTTGTAATATCCCTATCTATCCGCCATGTTGCTGCTATTTGACGTAGAGGATTGGTAGGGACCCGATTTGATGTGTCCAGGGTTAACTTGATTATTTGTTCTCGCCTGATGTGGAAATTGTCGGTACTTAATTCCGTATTCAGAGAAGTTGTTGTTTCTTTGGTTCCTTTGCAAGCCAGTGCGATGATTGCTCATCAGTTGGGTTGTCTTCTTTTTTCCTCTAATACTTCGATACTCGTCTAACTTATATGCCAGTTCATTTGGAGATACGAACTTAGCCCAATCATCGACGAAATGTTCCCTGACTTCATTCGATACCCTTCGTTTTAATTGGTCGGTAATAATTCTTTTAACCTATTAAAGTCATTCACTTGTAAACCTTTGATCTATTCTTCGAAGCAATTCCTTAATTCAAACACGAAATCCCGCCAGGTATTACCAGTTGTCTTCTGTTGGTTCATAAACTTTTGACGAAATTTCTCTAGGCTCAACTTGAACCTCTTTAATAATACACTTTTATGTGCTCGTAATCACTTGATACTTCCTCAGGTTCCTTCGCTATAATTTGTGCTATTTCGTATGGCAAGAACCCTAGAAGGTGTGATACCCAATCCCCTTCGGGCATAGTCGCCTTTTATGCTTGTCTTTCGAATAAAGTTAAATAATAACTGACATCTCTCTCTCTCCTTAGGTCAAATATTTGTGTTAGTTTTTGTAAATCATAACGATTTCCAATGTCGGCGTTACGTTGATGTACCCAAGTTTCATTTGCTTGTGAACGATATTAGGTCTCTATCTTCAGTTTATCTAACTCAAATTGTCTTTCCCTTTCCCTTTCTCCCCTTTTCCTTTCTTCCCTTTGCCTTTCTCATTCTCCCCTTTCCTTACGTTCTTTTTCCCTTTCTTTTCTATATGTCGCTATTATTTCTAACATGCCTCTTAAATCGTCTTCGTCATAATCTTTGCTGTTCACAATTATACTCTTTATGTTTGTTTGTTTGTTTGTTTGGCTTTTTTATGGCGCAAGAGCATCTGGGCTATACTGCGCCAAATATACTCTTTAAATTGCTAATTCTTGATTCAGGTGACACCTGTTTGCATATTTCTTCAGATAAAAGCCTCAAGCCCCCCCACCTTTTTGTATCTTGTCAAATAGGCCATCACAAAAATTTAAGTTCCTAAATATACGTTATTACTTCAATATAACTTCCTCAGAACCTTACTTCTTTAACTTTACTTCTTTAGGTTTACTTCTTTAACTGTATCGTGTCGGTTTACTCGTCGTCCAATGTAAAAACATTGGACGACGAGTAAATCAATCACACTTCTGATTTTGTTATCCACTGTGATCTACTTAGGAGGAAATTCACCAGAGTGGTTGCTTTAAAACATCACAAAAAAACTCTATTTTCTTTTTTTCCTTTCATTCGATAACTCGTTCTTTTTTTCTGCATTCTTGATTCTTACTTACACGTTCCATCCCGTTTCGTTTTTTCTTCTTTTCGGCGCTAACACTTATAATTTACCTGAAGTTGTACCGTATATCGGGGCTACTTAAGCCACTGGGATAACTTAAGCCAGTATGCTGGGTTAATTTTGGACATTGATTCTGGCAACACTGTTTTGAGTTTGATTGTTAACTTTCATGCCATCAATTCCATATTTTGACGAAGCTTTGGGCCACATATTTTAATAGTGTGTATGTTTTAAAATTAAGTTTATAAACCTTTATTTGTATTTAGGATAATTTCGTCATAAATTTATACAGTCCATAACTTTAATCGCCAAAATCACATTTTTAAGTTAAATTCACTAAAATCATTTTTAAACATAACCTCAAACAATACTCTTATGGTCGTTATACTTCCTAGATTATATTTCCATTTTTTTATATATATTTTTAAATTTGTCGTTGCTCCCTGTAACGGGTAAAAAAGGCTATCAAACAGGAGTGGGTTTTGCTGTTCTGATCTAAGATGAAGATGGCGTCTCTTTTTCTCCTAAACAAAAACAGCTCTAATTTGAGTTCGTTTCTACGTGGGTGTCGAAAATTATTGAGTAAAAATAAATTCCCCCGCGAAAACTCACAAAATTCTCGCCCCGGAGGCTTTCTTGTGTTGACCATTATTTGGCAATTGTGTTATCCCTGCGGAGGGTAATAATATCTTAACATCTTTACATACGGAGAAAGAGTTGTTTCTGCCGTCTTTCATCCAGCAGTCAAGACACTCCACGATCAACGGGGGGGACCTGGTTCGAATCCAGGATGGGGAAAGCGTCTCTTTTTCTCCAAAAATAAAAAAGCTCTAGCTTGAGCTATTTATACATGGGTGGTGAAAATTATTGTGTAAAGCTATTATACTGATTAAATTTCGGACACTAATTTTGGCAACACATGTTAAATTAAACATCTTGAACTTTCTCGAATGTGAATTGAACATATGAAACACTAAAAATGTAAAAAAAAAAATTCTTTTCACGCTTTTATTTTTACTAATAAATATCTTGAGCCGTATATGTACATTTATTTTAGCCCTTTATATGGATTTTGATACCCCATCACCAACTAACCTAAGTCAAACATTGAATTCTTCTGCTGGCTTTAGTTACCCCATATTGAGAGGTAACTTAAGCCGCAATGCCCTGCGGTGGCGCAGTGTGGTAACGCGTTCTCCTAGTGCGCCGCTAATCCGGGTTCGACTCCCAGCAGTGCAAAAAGAACGCTTACTCAGAGATCTCATAAAGATCGCACTGCTCACTGTAGTCCGGGGTTTGGTTCCCTAGGCCTTAAGAGGTTCGGATTCCTCGGAAAACAGTAGGTCCCGGCGCAGCATGACCACTGTAGTCTTTGAGCCGTAAAACCAAAAAGCAAGCAATCAAGTTAAGCCGCCATGTTTTTTCTTTGTCTTTAACATACATGTTGTAGAAGACTTTCATACATCTGAACATAGAGTGTAACTGTAGACCCAAGTTTTATAATAACTAGTTAATCTCTAAAGTAAATGATGTTGAATTGGCAGATGTTTTAAATTGAAAAGTGGCTTAAGTAATCCCCTATACGGTGCTTATAATCTTCACTTAGTATCACTTAAAATCATTATCTGTTGCGCTATGTAGTCAAAATCCGTAATTATCATCCCTGATTACTACTTAGCTTAAACGTAATATTTAAATCTTGAATACAGCAGACAAAGCAAATTTGCTTCTAGAGGGAATGCCAAAAAATTCTTTCGTTATTAAATGACAAGTAGCAAAAACAAACGATAAACAATTTACATTCTGCCGTCTAAGAAATGAAGCTTCTTCCTTCCGCTTTCAATTTTGGTAATAGAAATGTATGCAGAACCTTCTTTCTGTGACATCATTTTTTTGCTGGGCCACAGCTGCATGAAAAGCATGACACGAAAATAAGGAAGAGAATTCGCGTCAAATTGTTTTCTTTCATCTTCTCTGAAAAATGCGGAATGTGGAATTGTGTTTACTGAGGCCGTCTCCAGGCATCTATCTACAAGGGCGACCCGAATTTGCAGCAAAAGCAAAAGAAGCATCTGCTATTTCTTCTTATACTTTTGACTCTTTCCGTGGAAACCGTTTTGTAAAATTAGTTTTACGTGTGTTACGTACTTTGGCTTTTCCCGCTCCTTTTCTTTATTACTTCACGTGAACTAACTTCAGAAACAAACTAAAAAATAAAGAAACATTACATAAAAAATAAAACTGGGAACTCAAATTCTATTTCGCATCCAGGATCTGTATGCCAAGCGGGTGGCGGCAATTTTAGAACAGAAAACAAAACTTGTCCAAGAGGTTCAGCTAAAAGAAAAATGAACAACTCTGCTACGTTCGACAGTTTAGCCCGAAAATTTCTCCAAAAGCCCATCCCCTCCCCCACCAGAGAAGGAAATATCGCAGTTCCATTTACAAAATCGGAATGATGCTTATAGCGAAAAGCATTTTGCGTTCTTCAAACATACCACATTTATATATATATATACATGCATCTACTCCCATGTGTCTTCTGAGCTGCAAAGGGTAGCAGGTTCCTCTCTTAGAGAACGTCTGGAATCGAATTTATGGAGCAAGGTTCTTCCTGACTACGACTTTAAATATGCGAGCTGGGAGAAAGAACGCCGTTTTTATTATGAAACTTCCTGATAGATGAGTAACACCCTTCACCGTATTTATTATCAAAATCGCGACTTCTCAGAAAGCTAGGCTTCTCCAAGGACAATTCCACAAAAAATAAAATCAGCGAACTACACCGAAATGGATGTTCTAGGATTTTATTTCAATTTAAAATTTTATAGCTTACGCGATGTCTTCTAGTTGTTTAGGGTAGTTAAGAGGGGAATTGATAAATAAATATATTGGTTAAATTTCTATACAGCAAACCAGACCTCCTTTAAACGGACACCTCTTAAATACCGTCACACCTCTGTTAGGGGTAAATTTCTCTGACGATGAATGCCCGCCAGTGAGGTGACCATAATAAATGTAAGTTTAAGTCTCTTGTTTTGCTTTACAAGGTTTTGGGGAAAATAACTTACGTTGAAAACCTTAGAGTTATTTCCAGAATTATTGCCTATATCTGAATTCAGGAAATACATTGAAATATCCAGTAATAATCATAGGTAAAAAATTATCAACCAATTTCACAGCGTCAATTCCTGAAGAGAAATTGTTAATCTATAGCGCAAAATCCAGACAAAGTAGCATTGTTAATGGTACTAAGTACGAAAGTTCTATGACAATTGCTAATTGATGATCACATGCATCACCAGGGGCGTCATCATAAAGAAAATATAGAAAGATAATGTATGTCCAGTTAAGTGCATTTTATTGGGCTTGGTGTCCAGTGGGGGATCTTCCCCCCTCACAATTTTATTAAATGAGAACTTCCAAATGTGCAGACAACAAATATTTTTTTCTATTTATTTCAATCGCTTGATAGTTAATCATAACACTGTAAGCCTATGTTAGTGTAATAAACGAAGGCTCATTTCTTTCTAAATAACATCCAGTTAGAACCTCGCAGCGACAAGAAAAGCGTGAACAACAGCAACAATAAATATATTTGATATGTTATGTCCTTCACACCCAACTGGGCCATACACTTCTTTATTAAATATCCACCAATTTTTGTAGGGCCCAGCACTGCAAATTTTATTGCCTATGAAATATTTACCACCCTGCGTACTAATATATGCAGGGGATCATAACACTACCCGCTGCGATGCAGTTTTGTATATATATTATATATATATACATACGAAATTACATTATATATATAAAAAATATGAATATAGGGAGTTGTATACTTTTAACCACCTTATGAAATTTTGCGTACGAGTATGGCCCTGCAACTCCATTTTTAGGGCCGGAGGGATCTGAAATCTTAGGAGTTTGGATGCCCGCATATCAATAACCGCGCAATTCAGCGTAACGTATTGCTGCGTTACATGACTCAGTTTATACAGAGTTACTTGCGATATAACTGACTTTTAACTTTTAAATTAGTAGAGGAATTTGACATGCGGAATGATAGCATTGTATTAGTGGAGATTGAGTCCAAGATCGGAGAAAGGGCAATCGACTCCGCATGTGTAGAATATTTGCAGACTGGCAGTATGGTTGCATAGATACTAGTTTGCCCACTCAGAGAGAGCTACAATTTGCATGCAATTGGATAACAAATTGTTTCAACTCTATTTTCCTCATACTTCTCCATTAATACATTGAAATGATCCAACCATTATGGATACATCAGCTCATAGCGTTATAAGGTATTCCAAAAGTCTTGCAATTGGTTCAAGTTTGGTTTATAAAGTTTATCACTCTGCTTCAGTACATTCGTTATCAACGGTTTTTTCTAAAAAAAAATTATTTCCCAGAAAAAACTACAAATTATCTTTGACTAAATCTCCTTTCTCGTACCATCAATAATTGATGCAAGACGAACCTCACCCCAGCTTGATATAATAGCCGAATTTCTATTTCACATTTTAAAACAAAGGATATTGATGATAGCTAGGTACGCATCTTTGAATATATATAATGGTCTTCCACAGGGTTCGGTTCTATTCTCTTCTGGCCCTATTCTTTTTATCATCTATATTAATGACTTAGGAGGGTAAATAGCTACGGGCATTAATAGCCCATTTATCGACGATACCAAACTAAGGATTGTATCAACGCTGTACAACACTGCTTATTACGGTGAAGTTGCAAGTCTAGTGAAGACTAATGGATCGACTTTCTAAATACGAAGAGGGGGTTTACAACGAAAAATGTAAAGAAAAATGTTCACAAAGAAAAAGTTTTGTTTTTCCCCCATTGTTTTCATTATATCTATTTATACATTTGTTAACTAGGCTTCTACTTATACATTTGTTAACTACATTTTTACATTTGTTAACTAGGGGATGGCTCACTGTTTTAGTCTTCATTAACCTTTAACTCTAAGGTGTACAGAGCATATATGAAAAACAAAAAACGAAAGAATGGCTGGCCAATTTAAATTTGTTCTTCGCAGATGGTTAAGAGTGCCAGAATAAGAGCTTTTAAATGCGAACGATCTGTGGACATTCCATGAAGTCACCAATTAATTACAGTTAATTTAATGCAATTTTTTTATTTAGATTAAATAAATGATTATTTTTAAATAACTTATGTCAGAAGTTCCGATCTCAGGTCGCGATTCGAATCACGATCGCGGAGGATTAGTGAAGGGTAGCGAGAGGGATTTGGATGGTCCGTTAATCATTATTTAAAAAAATTTAGTTGTTTTACGATTTTTATTATATAGAGAAAATCTTTTTTTTTTAAATTTGAAAATGTGTTAGAAATAATTCAGATGTGCCCTAAAATTTTCAAAAAACCGTTAATTGTAAGCAACTGTAGTTAGACCACGTCAAGAATATCGCTCATTTCATAAATAAGCGAAAAAACGATTTAAACATGTTCGATCATCGATATAAAACAATTAAAATATAATCGCTATATGAATTAAATACACGTATCAATTAAATCGGTGTATCAATTAAAACAATGGATCAATTAAATTGTTGAAACATCCATGTTCTAAAATCATCGATATTCGAACCCTAGAGTGGGGTTCTGGGTTATACAGGCTGTATACAAATTGTTATTTAGAGCCGCAGCAATAAAAGTTAGGGAACCGATGATCTATATAAAGTTCTTTATATGAAATTTACAGTTCTTTATACCGATATTCTAGTTCTTTATAATTAGATTATAGTTTTTTAAATATATAGTAGACCTTTATATAAAAATTGGAGCTTTTCATATGTAGATTATAATTCTTTATTATATAAATTATAGTTCTTTATCATGTGGATTATAGTTCTTTGTATATATATTGTTTTATGTTGATAATGATTTTACACTTCATA
>QLNU02015270.1:6621624-6649553 GCA_006491805.2 Dysdera silvatica | reverse complement strand
TACTTCACATAATGGAAGAGAAAAGTCGACGGAAAATACTGAAATATGATTTTCGAAGTCTGTCAATTGCACGTCGAATTAGCTGTTTCGGAAATATCAAAATTTCGAAACTCCAAACAAACTGCTATGTCAAAAGGGAAACGCTGCAATATGATTAACGTTGAAAATTTTCAATTTTGAAGCTTGGTTTTCACTGAATACACTATATGCCCAAAAGTATCCAGACACTTTGGATTTTTTATTTTTTTTCAAATTTCCACAAAACTACACGGCCAATATATAGAACATGCTTGAATGTATACTGTCCAATAAAGTTTTGGTGACTTGTGCATTTAGGAGACCACCCACATATTGACAAATTTAAAAAGTATATTTGATCAAAAAAAGCTGGAAATTAATTAATTTCTAACTTTCAGAAAACATTTAACCATCTACGCTTATTACCTGTGTGCATTTTCGTAAACCAAACATGTATATTCATGAAGATACAAACGTTTCTTTAAGAAAACCCAAATTTTGTCACATGTTTTTTGCATATAATATCCACAATTTTCAGTCAGATTTCACGAAACTTATAAAACATTTGTCAACGTACAAAAAAAATATTATACTTAAATTAGAAATTAATATATTGAATACACGATGAGATATGAGCATTTGAAGAAAATAATATTTTAATGCGCATGCGCGAAAGATATGAATAACTTTCTTTCATAATTTTGTAGTCAATAGTATAGGGCAACTTAAAAAAAATACCAGTGGGATATCTTGAAAATTCAGAAAGTTATCGATGATATAGTGAGCCGTATTTCTCTAATTCTCTGAAAGTAGCTAGATGATAAGGGTTTTTTCCATAAATTGTCATATTCCAAATTACCAAACACTCCTGTTCTGAAAATGAAATATTCCAGATTTATGCAAATAAGGACCAAAGGTATCTGGACACCCTCCTACGTGGTGGATTCTGTTAGTGACGTCAAATTTCTAGCTCTCAGACAAGTATAAAAGAAGTCTGACGAGTTAACAATTATAATTTCAAAGCTAGAAAAGTAAAATGGGAGGAAAGGGCGAGCTAAATGATTTTGAACGTGGTGAAGTCATTGGTTGTCACCGCTGTGGAAAATCTGTTCGTGAGATTTCTGTGATGTTACGAGTGCCCCGTTCCACCGTTAATGATGTTATCGTAAAGTGGGAACATACGGGGACTACAACGGTGCATCCACGACCTGGTCGACCACTCCGTCTAGTAGACAGGGAACGCAGAGTGCTGAAGAGAGTTGTGAAAGCGAACCGCATGAAATCGACGGAAAATCCGATTGTGCGGATTTTCAAAAAGCCTCTGGATGCAACGTCAGCACAAAAACAGTTCGTCAGGAACTGCAAAGTCTTGGTTTTCATGGCCGAGCAGCTGCATATAAACCAAGCATTACTGCAATCAATGTCAAGCGTCGCTTACAATGATTCAAAGTGTGCAAAACATGGAGCCTGCAGCAGTGGCGTGAAGTGTTATGGAGCGATGAACTACGGTACACTATTTGGCAATCAGATGGTAGAGTCTGGATGTGGAGAATGCTGGGTAAACGCTTTTTACTTGACTGTATTGTGCCGCAAGTTAAGTTTGGTGGTGGAAACATAATGGTTTGGGGATGTTTCTCATCGTTCTGGCTTGGCCCTCTGATTCGGGTGAAGAGAAACCTAAAGACATAAGGCTATCCCAACAGTTTGGACAATTCCATGTTGTCTACATTGTGACAACAGTTTGGAGTGGGTCCATTCTTGTTTCAACAAGATCGTGCTCCTATCCACACAGAAAGGGCTGTATAGAGCTGGTTTGCTGACATGGATGTTGAGGAATTGGACGTGCCTGATCAGAGCCCAGACCTAAATCCCATAGAACACCTATGGGATGAATTAGAACGTCGACTGCGAGCTAGGCCAAAATGGCCCACATTGGCGCAAGAGCTGATTAATATTCTTTTGCAAGAATGGCATGCAATTCCCACTGAAAAATTCCAGAAACTAGTAGATAGCCTCCCAGATAGAGTGGCAGTCATCACTGCAACAAAAGGTGGTCCCACTTCATAGTCATTTTTGACTTCTTGTTGGTTTGTTGTATTTTTATGGCGCAAGGACAACAATGGTCATTCTGCACCAAGCAAGGTTTTTGACTTCTGTAAAGGAGAAGCAAAACATGCAGGTGTCCAGATACTTTTGATCCTTATTTGCATAAATCTGGAATATTTCATTTTCAGAACAGGGGTGTTTGGTAATTTGGAATATGACAATTTGTGGAAAACCCCCTTATCATCTAGCTACTTTCAGAGAATTAGAGAAATACGGCTCACTCTATCGTCGATAACTTTCTGAATTTTCAAGATATCCCATTGGTATATATTTTGAAGTTGCCCTATACTATTGACTACAAAAGTATGAAAGAAATTTATATCTTTCGCGCATGCACAGTAAAAAATTATTTTCTTCAAATGCTCATATCTCATCGTGTATTCAATATATTAATTTCTAATTTAAGTATAATATTTTTCTTGTACGTTGACAAATGTTCTGTAAGTTTTGTGAAATTTGACTGAAAATTGTGGATATTGTAAGAAAAACAAGTGATAAAGTTTGGATTTTCTTAAAGAAACGTTTCTATCTTCATGAATATACATGTTTGTTTTACGAAAATGCACACTGGCATTAAGCATAGCTGGTTAAATATTTTCTGAAAGTTACAAATAATTTCCAGCTTTTTATGATACAGGGTGATCAAATATATTTTTTCACTTTGTCAATATGTGGGTGGTCCCCTAAATGCACAAGTCACCGAAACTGTATTGCAAAGTGTGCATTCAAGTATGTTCTATATATCTTCAAAGTTAGAGAATAATTGGCAGAGTAGTTTTTAGAAATTCGAAAAAAAAAACAAAAAATCCAAAGTGTCCGGATACTTTTGGGCATATAGTATTTGAGATATTTCAGGAGAGCTATTTGTAATTCACTTCAGGGCATTTAATGACGTTATTATCGGGTGCAGTGAAACTGGAAATAATTTAGGAATTCAGATTAAGGTTTCGTTTAAGGTTAATTAAACGAATTGCGGAAATTACTGCGAAGAGTTATGTACACGCAACTCTAGTGTTTTGTGTAATGTACATATTATCAGATCTCAACAAATCTCAGGGAACTGTACTCTCCAGACAAGGACTCTAATCGCCTGCCTCAGTAAGCGAAATCAACAGGAAAAGAAGAAATTTCTTACTCATCAGTTGCGAACATTTCATCGTTAGTGGCGTACAGATTTGTCATAATCGGCAACACCTACATATCATACAGTTTCTGGGAAATTAATTGCAGTTATTAGAAAACAAAACGTGCAAGTGACAAAGTTTTAAAAGGTATTCTTGAGAATATGTTTAAAGTTGACGAAAAAATGACTATTAACTAACTCAGATAAAACGAAATTCTAAAATGGAAAAGAAATTTCTAGTTTTACCTCAAAATAGTCTATAATTCTCTAAACTACGTTAAATTTTATTTCTTTTCAAAAACAGCTTTTTCTATTACAATCCTCTTATTCTCACTCATGTCAGGTTGTTAGGATTTCTTTTATTCACTTATTTTCCCATTATTTATTCATTATTCATTCATTATTTTCATCATTTATTCATTATTTTCTTTACAACACAGAATGTATTTATCCATGTAAATAACTTAATACCTACACTGAAATTTTATCAAAGGAAGGCATAGAAATTACCAGAAACTTGGTTATAAAATATTTTAAAACAGTCACATACAAAGAATTGTTAATAAAATTTGAATACAAATTATTATTAATAAAAGTTAAATATCAAAGTTTATCAATGGAAGTTGAATACAAAGCATTATTAATGAAAGGTGAATACAAAGCATTGCCACGAAGTTGAATACAAATATTATTAATAAGTTGAATACCGTTGCGGCCATATACATACTTTTATGGGGGTGGGGGGGGGCTGAGAAAAATAAGTATCTCCTTCAAAGCTGCCAAACATTTTAGCAAATGTACAAGATACTAAAATGCTACAAAAATAATTGATACTGCTTGACAATTAGTAATGAGCTAAAAAGTACCTTATTTTAAAATGTGACTGTAAAACTTTGGAAAATAAATGCATAGTAGAATCGGCGATATCAAATTTTTAAAAAGCGTCTAGGGGATGAAGCACCCTGCTCATGGTTGAATAAAAAGTATTTTTAATGAAAGTTGAATACGAAAGTATTACTAAAGAAAATTAAATATAAAATATTATTAATGAAAGCTGAATACAATGCATTATTAATTAAAATTAAATACAAAGTATTAATTAAATTTAAATACAAAATATTATTAATTAAATTTAAATACAGAAGGATATTAATTAAATTTAAATACAACATAATATTGATTAAATTTAAATACAAAATACATATTAACGAAAATTAAATACAAAGAACTATTCTCCACAAAGTTAACATACAGTATCATTAATAAAATTTCTACAAAGCCATATTAACGAAAATTAAATACAAAGAACTATTCTCCACAACGTTAAATACAGCAATACTAATAAAAATTAAAATACAAAGAGCTATTCTTCACAAAATTAAATACAAAATATCATTAATAAAAATTTAATACAAAATATTGTTGAAATCGTATGCAAATAATTATTAGAAGTTAAATATAAAAAATTATTTACGAATGCTATGGTGGAATATTAATTCGAAAACACTATCATTTTTTCTTCCGTAAGAACCTATTACAATCTTACCGAATGCACAACTCTAAACTAAAATAGTTTCAAACGCATGCCACTTGCTTCGCATCCACTGTGTTCAAACAAATAAATCATACTCGCGCCTTGTTCATCCCTTTCGCTTCATTTTTTCAAAAGAAATTTTATATATTAGAAAATTATTTATTTCCTAAGAACACTTACGAGTTTTTGAAATTTTATTTTTAGAGATTTCTGCTAGAAATTGAATTTCTTTTAGCAGTATACGGCTATGTACGCTAAAGCGAGTAATTTTATTTTCGCGTGTGAAATTTTTTTATGGGAACTGCCGATCATTATTTAGTAGCATTATTGGTTTTGAAAAAATATCACCGATAAAGGATTTTCCTTACCTGGAGGGGTTCTTGCAATGTTTCGAGCTCATCTATCAATTGACCGCCAAAAAATAATGAGAATTTTCCAGAAACAGATATAAAATCGATTATTACTTTATAACTATCCCTGGAAAAATACGGCGCATTTAATTAAAATTCGTTAAAGCATTCGTTAATTAGAGAAAAAGTTAATGAAGCTTAATATTCCCTTAAACTATAATCGAAATGCCAGTTACCCTACATCCATTTTCCTTCACCCTTCTAGATTTATGTTCCATGTTCATTATTATTTATTAATTGCACTTTATCATTTATCAATTGCACTTTATCATTTATCAATTGCACTTTATCATTTATCAATTGCACTTTATCATTTATCAATTGCACTTTATCGTATATTGATTGCATTTTATCGTATATTGATTGCATTTTATCATTTATTAACTGCACTTCATTTATCAACTGCACTTTATTATTTATTAAATGCACTTTATCACCTATTAATTGCATTTTATCAATGACACGACATTATCAATGGAACTTCATTATTCATTAATTTCACTTTTTATTTATTCATTTCACTTCATATTAGTTAGATAATACTGTTTTTAAATGGTTAATGGCCCCACGCTATTGTAAAATATACATCTTATTTTAAACGAAGCTTCTAAGTAGCAATATATCATCCATAGTTACATCTTTTAGGCTACGAAAATCGACAAATATTATATTAAAATTTGATTCAATGAAGGTAAACGATGTATGGTCGTTTAATTTACTACTTTCTGAATTTGTAAATAAGCGTAAATTTTGTCTCACTTGAAGTGTTTAAGGAGGCGTGGATTAAATTCAATTTGCGCTCAGTAATTGTAAGTAACAGGTATATGAATATGACGTCCATTTACGTCATATTCAAATACCTGTTACTCACAATATGACGTCCATTTACGTCATATTCATATACCTGTTACTCACAATATGACGTCCATTTACGTCCTAAACAATGCCACAGCCAGGGGCGGACTGTGCCGCCGTGCCCTCATGGGCGATAGGACGCTCCCCTCCGAATGGCCGCCCTCTGATAATTCAAAGTATACGCCCTTTGAAAGAACACAGTCCGCCCAAGGCCTCGGAGCAAAAATGACCGTTTTCAAGGTTCGTTGCTGACGAAAGATGACTAGTATAAATTGTTTGAATGCAGTTAGTAGATTTGTACACGCAATTGATCAATTAATATATTTTAATGAATGGTAGTTATCAACAGACATGATGAATGTACAAAAACGTCAAGTATCTGCTATAAAATTTACATTAGCAAGGTTAGAATTATTGTCCTTAAGCGCATGAAGGGACCTCGTAAATTGGGAAATAGGCAAAATGTCGAAAAGTGTTGCAGAAAATGCTTGGGTAGAAGACCATGCACCCAATTGGGATAGTGCAAAAGTGTCTCATAAAATCATCGTTTCCCACGTTTGTAGATTTTCTTAAATATCTTGAGGCATGTATAAGCTCTTATTATCCTAAAACTGTAATGTTCTTGTTGAATATTAGTAATAAAATAGGAAATGAAAAACGAGAAATTAGTGGAGAGAACTGGATGGGCAGATGGTTGGGAAAATCCAGAGCACAGAATTTTTAATTTTTCAAGTATAAGAGGAAGATAGTTTTAAATTTTGGGCAACCTGATGAAGATTAGAACGTTTCCCGAAACGTTACGAAAATATCTTTATAACTTCAAATACCATTCTTTTTCCTCACATTCTTTTAGCATTTTCTGATTTCCAATTTCAGTGGCCAAATTGTTCGTTCTCTATATTCCATTTTTCAGGTTTCCTTATTATTTTCATGGGCAATATTTCTTCAAAGCTCACCCAATATTTTCATTCTCTTATGCGTATTGCGAAGAATGCCTCCGCACGGGACGTCATTGAAAGAAGAAAATATTTTCTTTGAATCATTTTGTTACAGAAAGACCTTAAATCGAAACTGCAACGTCAACGTAAGTTATTGTTGACGTTTGGGATTCCGAGTTTCCTATTGTACATAGTTGGTAAGCGCTTTTGCCCGAGAATCTTAGAAACAGCAGATTTTAAATTCGAAAAGCAAAGTTTATTGTGGATGCGTTTCTCTAAGACAAACATATCGGTAATTAAGAGCAGGAAAAATAATTGCATGCTTGCGAAATTGTGTATACTTTGAAGTTGTGTGTATATCAATGCTCCATACAACTCTTACCTTATCCCCGCAAGGGAGTATACAATGGCGTCCTGATAAGGCACAGAAATTAACTGTTATTATATTTACCTTCCATAAAAGCAGAGGTTAACATTTCCAGCCGTTAAATATATTTAGCACGTAATTTCCAAAAGCGAATGAAATTTAATTTAAAACAATACCTATTTCTCTTAAAGGACACACTGAAGTTAAGCACACTTATGGTTTTACAATGTTATCAAATAAAAGGGAAACATCTTTATCTGTTTATTTTCTAGAAATATAAAATTTCTGAAATCTACCAAGGTATTCGTCATACAGATGAAAATGCGAAACACTCTTCGATTTCGTACAGCAAGCACGCATTTTTATTTGCCAGAAAAAGGCAAATCCCTGTGCTCTTAATCACCAATGCTAATGATTAATGACGTCACCAGCGAAAGAAATTTGGTAGTCCAAAAGGGCCACACCTTGGCCATCAACTGGTGGTCGAAAAAGCAAACCTGGTAAACACAAGTAATAATTGCCGTATTTTTACTTCTACTACGTGTATTATCGATTATTATTTCATATATGTATGCCTTTATGCAAAAATGGCACATTACGCACTAAATTACTTATATTTTAAATTATCAAATGTTCAAAACAGTATATATACCCAATTTTAATAAAAAAATAATTATAGTAATTATCAAAATTAAACGTCTTTACATTTTATGTGTGCTGATTTGCTTTTGCATAAAGTTCGAGGTTATTAATTAAAATATTCAAGGCACTTCTTCCCTCAGTGATATCGATTTTAATTCGTTTTTGAATAAACTTGTGCCTTTTTCATTCTATATAGAACATTTACATAGAACAGATGACAAATTTGCCGTCCATGTTTACGATTGTGGCGATGGTTGGCTATGAGTTGGCGACAATTTTCGCTTTGTCGCCATTTTGGCGCTATCAATACTGAAGATAGTAAATAATCACTGCTTCTTCAACATAAACATGTGTAGATTGTCTTGCACTATATTTAGCTATATTAAAAAACAACAACGATATATCATTTTTGTCTAGTATTTAATATATATTCTCACTTAGGAATCATGAGATATTATCATCATCTGATATTTACGAAGCATCACCATCACCGAGTATTCACGAGTGTCCTTTCAATTTTTTCTCATTCTTTTAATTTTCATTCGCTTGATTTTTGCTCTTCTATTTTCGCTCGGGATGTCGGGAGGCATGGATTTCTTGTAGCTTAGGATAATTTCCATATAAAAACATTCCGTTGCTTAGGGCTAACGTGGTAGGAACCTTCCTCGACAACTTTCCTAGATGTGTTTTCCGATTTTCAATTATTAATCCTTCCGTACTTTATTATCTTTCATATTTTCATTTATATTCACTCCAGTGCTGGTCTTAACATGTTAATTATTAATTATTTATGGACTTTTTGTGAATCCCTTGAAGGTACTAAGCTTACTAGTATGTGGATTATGTGTTAATTTACTATTATTCTGTTGTGTTTCATTGCTTTAACTGCTATTTCTATTTCTACCAACTTCCCATCATTGCAGTTCTACCTATTTTTTCTTACATTTTCAAATGCACATATTTTATCATAAAAAAGCTCTTATAGTTTTTGCGCAGTCACATTTTATAAATTATTTATAATTCTTTTCATCCACTTTGTTTTAATTTCTTTTAGTGTGGGTTTATTTTTATGAATAACATGTTTCTTTCCCTCCAATTTGCTTTATTTTCATTTGATATAAATTTACTATAATCATATATATATATATATTTCGTAAAGAAATTTTTGTTTTATGAACATGAATTTCAGCATTTGCAGTGAAATATTTTATTTTTCAGAATTGATCTTTTAATTGGAGATCAGATTAGTAAGAATACATGTCAAAAATCGATAATATTTGATCCCTTAACGCAGTCGTTAATCAACTTCAGATAAGAGATATCTATCGCAAATTACATGTACCATAAGCTATAACTATTTTGAATTACTTATTGCAAAGAGAAAAATGTACGCATTGATTCAAGTCTTAGAAGCTAGGATTAAATGGCAGAAAACCAGTAAAAAAATCGTAAAAACATGCCAAGCATCGTAATGAGACAATAAAAAGTTCGATTCAACTTCGGAATGCTTCTAGTCTTATTCTTTTTCTCCGCCTTTCCTTTCTTCATTTCTTTTCTTTCTTAGCAATAATCTTTTACTTCTGTAAGGTCTACAGTTTCCTTAATCCCAGCTTCCCTTTATTTGGCTAGTTTTTACACAAGACAAATTTTATGGCTATTTAAGGTACTATGATTTCACAATTAATTGTAATAACATTGTGTAAGAGTAATTACCATTAGCCATAAATTGACAGCGATTATTATTACCATTTATAAATTGATCACGATTATTATTATCATCTATAAATTGACCACGGTTATCATCATCTATAAATTGTCCACGATTATTATCATCATCTATAAATCGGCCACGATTTTTATTATCACCTATAAATTGACCACGATTATTATTATCACCTATAAATTGACCACGATTATTATTATCATCTATAAATTGACCACAGTTATTATTATCATCCATAAATTGACCACGATTAATATCATCTATAAATTGACCACGATTATTATCATCTATAAAATGACTGCAATTATTATTACCATCTATAAAATGACTGCAATTATTATTATCATCTATAAAATGACTTCAATTATTATTATCATCTATAAAATGACTTCAATTATTATTATCATCTATAAATTGACCGCGATTATTATTATAATTGGACATTTGTACTTTTTCTCCCTTCCAGGATACGTGGATAGCTATTTCGGTTGCCACAAGCGAACATCTTCAGTCCTAAACTAGTTTCCTTTAGAAGATAGTGACCTGTAACTATACCAAAATAGCTACCAACGAATTAGGATTTATATTGCAATATAATTTGTTTCGAGTACTATCTATATAATTTCTAAGCAAAGCGTGGTATGAACTCTTATTAAAGCTTTTCACTGTATTTAAATATTCCAAGAAAAAGAATCACTGGTCCTGTATTTTATATCTTTCGTGTAAATGTGTTTCCAATTCGTTTTGAAGTTCGTCAGTCTGCTTCTGCTTGCATGTATTTTGCTGCTATTTAGGCATGAAAGGAGCCATTCACCCTCGAATGAAGGCCTAACTAGATTTATGCTATAAGCAAGAAGATGATGAGTGTCTATTTTTCTGTCTGAATATTCATAACATCATGAATTATTGTACCGCATGGTTTGGACATAAACAAATAAAAGATACAGGTCCACATTTATCGGTACTTAAGTGAGTATTACTTTATTATTTATCTACTCTTGAATTCAGACAACAATCTGTCCATCTGAACGTGTATTATTCATTCTTATCATTAATTAAGGTTTTGTCATTTCCCTTAATTATTCACTTTGTTCTCTTGATTAATTGTCGTATGTCCTTTTATTTCGTTTATTTGTTTACATTCATTAGCTGTCTGTTATTTTCATTGGTGAATTTTTTGGTTATTTTGATTAATGCATTTTTATTATTTAAATTAATGAGTTTTTATTTTGATTAACGATTTACTTTTTTATTTTGATTAATGATTTATTTTTTATTTCAATTAATGATTTCCTTTTATTTTGATTAATGACTTCTTTGTTGTATTGAGTAATTGATAATTTATTTTAATTAATAGCATTTTGTTAATTTGATTAATTATCAACATATTTGTTTATTAATTTACTGTTCAATATTTTCATTTTTTATTGTAATTTATTTAAGCAAGTGTCGTACATTATACAAATGCTCATTTAGTCTACATATGGATCAAATTATGAAGAAACTTGAAAATACAATACATACACTAATTATTTTATTTGTTTGTGGTTTCAGGTTCAAGAACTATAATGGTCATACGCCGGGATCTACTGTTTTTCGAGGAATCTGAACCTCTTATGGTCTAGGGAACCAAACCCTGGACTACAACGAGCAGTACGAGCTTTATGGGATCTCTGAGTAAGCGTTTTTTGCACAGTTAGGAGTTGAACCCGGGTTAATGGCGCATTATGCGAACGCGTTACTCCACTTCGACCACCGCAGGGCTACTAATTAAATAAATATGATCATAATAAGATATGATTAGATAAATATAATTACGTATGAACAATAATTATATTAACGAAAATGTTTTGATGCCTTGCCAGGGAAACAGTGAGGAAAAATTAAACGGTCTGATAAAGTTCATGCTGCCCAGATAGGCGAGTAAAGAGCATTTCACAGCCGCAAGTGCATGCTCAACACAGCGTGGTTAGCTGTACAAAAATGCGAAGCAATTTTTTAAAATACAAAAAAAAATTAGAGAATTTAAGTTCGGATGGCAAAGCATTCCAATGGCGTAGATCCAAAGCTCCAATGGGGCTCAAACTTGGCGTAGTATAGCCCAGATGCTCTTGCGCCATAAAAAAGCCAAACAAACAAACGAAGCTCCAACGGTGACAAACCGTAGTTTGTCCGTGAATGGCAAGGACTTAACAAATATATGGATCGGGCACCATATGTATGCCCAGGTTGAACCAGGGGAGGAGGAGGAATATCAACTATAACGTCTGCTCTCATATATTGGAACATAAAAATAGCAATTCTATAATCAAGCGATTTATCTACAGTTATTATACCAAAACTCTTGGGGATAGCGGCAATGGAGAGAAAGAGAGAGAGAGAGCCATCAGGAACAATCAGCTGCAAAAATCGGTTTTGAAGCATCACAAGTCTCCTTAGATCAGTTTTAGCTGCTGTTCCTCAGATAAGAAAACAATAATTCATACATGAATAGGAAAAAGAGGAATATGAATTAGCAAGAATATAAGGAGGTAAGACATGGCTGCCAGCCCGTATAACACCAAGGTTTCTGCTAACCCTGGAGCATGTTGCATGTATCTGAGATCGCCATTTAAATTTGATTCAAGAACGATCACAATTAATTTTGTTTCATATGAGAATGGGAGAGCATCACTGCTCATTATGATAAAAATTTCATCGATATTTATATTATGCCAAAAGTAAAAAGTAAACACTTGACCTTTTTTGTATTAAGGGTAAGAAAATGTTGATTAAAAAAATGTTGATTAAAGTAATGTTGATTAAAAAAAGTGTTGATTCAAGCTGTAATATTTAGCTGTGAGGCTGGCCTCTTGAATAAGGGTATCAATACCTATGTCCAAGGCAAATACACTTATGTCCCCTGCATAACAAACTAATTTCAAATAAGAAGGAATAAACAATTTATCATTTATATTATTTTAATAGTGGTTAACTTTAATTAAAGTAAATCCGGTTTCACTCTGTGCTTTGAAAGTTCGAAAACTGCAGCATATTTAAAATTGTTTAAGGGGTATTATAGTATCCATTAAAATCAGATCTACTGCCAGTTTTGCTTCGATTTTGTGCAACGCCCTACGAACTGCATTAAACTAGGGTTACTAATGGCAGCGCAGATTTAGTTAATGATGCGGCTAAGAGAAGTCATTAACTTTTAATACGCTTTCTATAAACCTCTGCAGATTTAAATTTAGGAATAATATGTGAATTTACGTAATCGCCAAAACCAAAAATTATTTATTTTTTAATTTGTTCATCATATCATCATTATATCTTTTTCCTAATGAGTATTATGCTTCATACGAAATTCTTTGAGATTTGTGTAAGCCACCGGCGAACCTGTTGATAAATACGTTGAAATTTAATACATGTATTGAGTACCTGGCTGTGGATATTTCAGTGCATATAGACGCAGATATTTCAATATGGAGATTTTGATAAATATTCATAATTTTCAGCTGATCAAATGTCTTCCTCGTACACGATAAAATATTTGTTTTATATCATATACGAAGCAAACATATTAATTTTGTATTATATGTAACAATCTCTGTTTCCAAGCTCGGATTTAGGACACTAAGCGCCCTATATTTAACAATTTTAGGCGCCCCACCTCGCGAAACACTATATATACATATTTTTTAACTATATGTTCGCTGAGAGAATTTTTACTCTATGTGTGTGTATGTGTGGCATATATACACATGCATGGTGTTTATCCTGGTCGTTATTAAAAGGTCGGAGCAACTTACCCATGGGCACCAATAGGTAAACGATAAGAAAATGAGGTAATCTGCCTAGGTAAACCTACATAGGAGCCAACGGTTTTACCCGGATTTCAAAATTAAGCTAGGTTAAGAAAAAATCTTAAAAAAATTCCCCCCAAGATTAAATCGGAATAAACTCTTTTACTAAGACGACTTTAAATAATATTTATGTTATTTTTTATATCTTCTGTGAGCAGAAGAGCCGAATCTGGAGGAGTTAATTCACCATACACAACCAAATGCGATAAAAAAATCGGGAAAACTGTAGAGGGGGGGGGATAAGTAGGAATTTTTCCTGAAAGAAACAAGTAGAATTCCGTCGATCCACATCCCTTCAAATGCAATAAGTGTTTGCTGTATGTGTGAAGCACATTTGTAATTATCTTATATGTAATACTCTAGGATCAAAGAAAGGGTATTTTAGTGATTTTTTTATGATTTTTATAAAGTCCAATGACGAATTCCCCCCAGTGTATAGGAAGGGGAGCTGTTAACGGAAGTTTTCAGAATTTAAAATTAAGCTAAAAGGAGGGCGCTTTTTAGGGGAGGACGGACGGATAGATTGAATTCTATGGTAGATAGAGTACAATTAAAAAAAGTCGCATTTTCAAATTTTGCACCCTATGCGCTTGCTCAACGTGATTTATTACGAATTCGGGCTTGTCTATCACGCATGAAGGACGAAATGAGATTAATATTTATGATTATATTTATGTTTTTATTATATATAATGTCTATTTCTTTGAAGAATATTTAGGCATTGAACCAACAGTTCAGAATAATTGGTTGATTAGTTAGTTGTACTTTTATTGGGCAAGGGCCATTCTGCGCCAAATCAGATACGACTGTACATAACGCTTAAAAATGAAAATATATTAATACTGTCAATATATTAGTAAAAGGTACATTAAAATTACGTTGGAACGAAACAATGTAATAAAATTAGATATACGGTTGAAAAAAAAAAGATATTGAATAAAAAATTAATTATCTTCATGATTAAATGAATCACGTAAAAATACACAAAAATACACGAAGGTTAAAACCAGTTCGGTTAAAAGCTGTTGATTAAAATATGTGCAAATGGATAAAAGATGCAAAGCATTTAATGATTCGTCACATGTAGCACACATCGGGGCGTCGTCTCCCGTTTAACACATGCAAAATAATTTTATTTTCATCTACATATTCAAAGTTTTTCTGTTCAGAATCCATAAATTTCTGTAAATTGACAAAAATCAATGTTGTCTTGATAAAATCCACGTTATGAATCACATGAAACGAATGCAATTTTATTTAGTGAAAATTATAGTTAAATAAATTGAGAAACAACAATAATATGTTTAATACGAAATAAATTAAATAAGCTACGGATTATTAGAAACAAATATATCAAAATTTTAGACAGTAGCCATTAAAAAGTACATAGAACAAGTTAAAGGTAAACGTGTCAATAAAATAATCTTCCAGCATTTCAACCATTTTCGCGTTGAAGATGAAGCTGCGATAGCTTCGAAACGTATGCCTTCAACAATAATATGTATCTATATACATTATTTTCAAAGAACGTTTCAGGTAAATTCGATGGAAATAATTTAAAAAAAACAGCAATTTGTACAAATTATAAAATTTATTTAAAAGTAAGATGCAATTATTTGTAAGCGATTCGAATACTTTAAAAATGAGGAAGTTAAAACATCTTCCATATACACAGTCAAACACTAACCGATTAAAACAAATTTTAAACGGACAATCATGAACTAAAGAATGTGAAAATATGCAAAGATCTAATATGTTTTTACATAAATTCAAACACATCTCAACAAAATAGATTCGGAAGATGGATTCTCAGCAGTATAGATTTCATATTTTATCTACCTAGTGGTAGATTGTGGCAAATTCAACACAGAACGCTGTTGAAACTTCCAGGCTAAAAAAGGAATAGCTCCAGCAAAAAGTGAATATGGCATAATTGTTAATGTGGCCCGAGTCGTTATAAATAGTAAGAAAAAAACTTATTTAAAGCTACGAATATTCCATATTTACAACATTTCAATTCTGATAATGAATCAAAAAATATACTTCATTGCATTGCAAACGATCAAATAAAATCTTCCCGTTAGTTCAATGTAAGAAATGTGAAAATACACAGAGTCGTAAATAACGAAAGTCTTTCCACCATCTGAACGGTCAGGAATAAAGGTTTGATGTTTTGTTACAGAATACAGGGTTTGTCCCAGAAGTTCCCGGAATGATTTTTTGTAGTTATCAACGCTGGCTGACGGGGCGGAGCTTCGGGCGGAGAAGTTGGTGGGGGATCTGAGCTTGGAAACGAGACCGGTATCAGTCGCCTGCGGGCAGTTGTTGAGGCAGGGTCACGCTCCGCGCAGAGGTATCTACTGCACCCTCGTCGATCAAAAAATGGACCAGTTTTTGGAGCAGCGTTATGCAATCAAATTTTGTGTGAAACTGGGTAAAAACGGGGCGGAGACACTCGAAATGCTTCGGAAAGCCTACGGTGACGGGGCGATGAAAAAAAGCCAAACTTTCATGTGGCACAAGCGGTTCCGGGAAGGTCGGGAGTCCGTCAACGACGACGACCTCTCGGGACGCCCGTCGACATCACAAACGGACGACTCGGTGCAAAAAGTGCGTCAAGTTTTGGACAATGACCGACGATTAAGTGTTCGGGTGATTGCAGAGGAGTGTGGAATACCCAAAACAATCGTTCATCGCATTTTAACGGAGGATCTTCAAATGAGGAAAGTCTGCTCGAAAATGGTGCCAAAAGTCCTGACGAGTGAGATGAAGGAGCAGCGTTTGTTGAAGTGCCAGGAATTGCATGAACGCTACGAAACGGACCCAGAATTTTTGGACAGAGTGATCACAGGGGACGAGACGTGGATTTTTCAGTACGATCCCGAATCAAAGCGCCAGAGCAGCGAGTGGCACACCAAGGAGTCTCCTCGCCCGAAAAAAGCAAGGATGAGCAAATCGCGAATCAAGGCAATGCTCATTGTGTTTTTTGACAGAAAAGGTGTGGTTCACAGTGAATTCGTGCCACAAGGACAAACAGTCAACAAGGAGTTTTACTGTGAAGTGCTCAAACGGTTGCGCAACAGGGTTCGACGCGTCCGAAACGAAATTCGCGACAATTGGATCTTGCACCATGACAACGCGTCAACCCACACCGCGCTCATTGTCTCCGAGTTGCTGGCCAAAATGGGTGTGGCAACGCTGCCCCAGCCGCCGTACAGCCCCGATCTGGCACCAGCGGATTTCTTTTTGTTCCCAAGGATCAAAAGAACCCTGAAAGGAACTCGGCATGGGACGCTGGAGGCGGTAAAAGCAGCCGCGACGACCTCACTGAAGGAGATTCCCGTTGACGACTTCCAGGGCGCCTTCAATGATTGGGTGAAGCGTTGGCAACGGTGCATCGAAGCAGGGGGAGAATACTTTGAAAAGTTCTGAAAAGATTGTAAACTGATATTGAATAAATGATTTTAAAAAAATCATGCCTGGAACTTTTGGGACAAACCCTGTATATGACATAGAATTTTTGCATCATATAGAAGCCGCGTTCTAAATCGTCCAATCAGCGTGTGACTGAACGAATCTGTTCATTTATAGTAGATGGGTAAACTCATTCATTCATTGGTTCCAAGGGCGGATCCAGAATGTTATCACGCGGGGGGTTCAGAGACCTCACGGGAAAAATTTGTGGACTATTAAATAGTTTAGGTAAATGTTGTTATATTACTAGCCTTCCTCTATATTCACCAAAATATTTAATTTATGACAATGAAGTAGAGTTGGGCTTTTCTTTAATTAAACTATATGGTTTAGGGTAGATTATAGTCAAGTATGACAGAAGGATAAGCTAGTAAAGGAGACATATACAATAACCAAAAACGATAATTTACAATGTAATTAATAGAACAAGTTTAAATTTAAACTACAAAAACATCGTAATTATTTTACTTTTTTTCATAATAAGCAACTTTTTAAAAAATTTGAAGTTTATAGTGCAAAATCAAGCCATCTTTGTTTCTTTGAAAATTTGTCAATCACTTTATTTACACCATGTCTCTGTGGATGTATGTTGTACTCTCACCTTGACGTGCGGAAACCAAACATTTTGTTTTATTACATTTCGTATTTTTTAACTTTTTTCCGAGAAGAAGGAACAATAATAAGAAGTCATGCGCTCGTGTTTTCAAAGCTTCTGGGTTTTGTCAAAACGAGATTATTAAAGTATTATTTTATAGCGTTCGAATTTAGGTATATTTTCTCTGTCCTGCAATGTTACCTTCTAATGCCGCTATTTGTGTATTAAAAGTTTCTCTTCTGTCATCCGCGTTCGAAGCAAGTTTGAAGGCGCTTCAACGATAAAAAACTGCATTCTGCTGAAGCAACACTTACTGAAAACGTAGTTTGAAGGGCGAGAAACTTGTAGATTCGTGGAAAAACGTCTTGATCGCATTTCTCCAAGACTTAGAGACTTTGGACACCAGTATAAGACTTTTATTTATTACAGTTGTAACAAACAACATATAAAATATTCTTCATCGTCTTTAATTTTTTTTCTTATTTAACCCTGACGGGAAGGGGCGATCGCCCTCCCTAGATCCCCCACCCCTTGATTGGTCCATTCGGAGAGCGACTTGTCACATCTGTATTCAGTGGCGTAGGGAAGGAAAGATTTCAGTGGACGAAAGCTCTCCCATTGGATACCAACCATATTATTTTCTCATAAACCACATTACAAAATCATCTTCAAAGGGCCCCCCATGAGTTTTAAATTGCTACGCTGCTGTGTGTATTTTATACTCATGAAAATTAAGAAAAATTTAATTTTTCACATTTTTTAGTTTAGCTCATTGTCGACGACATATTAAAAGAAAAATAGCCTCAAACGAATTGCATTTTTCAAAAACTGTCACCCAAACCCACTTAAATTGAATTAATATGCATATTGATAATTAAAGTCTATGTTAAATATCAATACTCTATCCAAACTTTAAATTAAATAAAGTAGAATAATGAACGAAAATTCAATCAAATAGGAATTCAATTGAATACAATCAAATAGAAACTCAATTGAATTCAATCAAATAGAAACTCAATTGAATTCAATCAAATAGAAAGTCAAATGAATTCAATCAAAAAGACATTCAAATGAATTCAATCAAATAGAAATTCAAATGAATTCAATCAAATAGAGATTCAAATAAATTCAATCGAATTCAATCAAGTAGATTTTACCAAACGCGTACAAATTAAATAGAAAATGATCACGCATTTGAAAGACCCTCAATACTTTTAGAGCGTTAAGAATAAATCATTGGTCGGCTCAAATGCTTTTAAAGATTTCTAAAGAAATGCGAGTTCCAAATTCATTCATTTTTCTTGCTATTTGCTGCTCCTTTATTACACTCTAATTCCGTTATTTTAAATTTTACAGAAAAACAGGAACAAAAGTAATTAAATACGAGAGAAATTAGCTTGTTGCATTTTACTAATCAGGAAAAGAATACTTCGTTCAGAAAAATGCGTCCATATTTTAGTCATTTGAGAATTTGTAAATATAATTAGAGGGGGAGAGATAGGCTAATTTAAATGGCTGATTACTTATTCAATTAAAAAGCAAATTTTGAACTCCCTTTCGAAAAAATGAACTGCTCTTCAATATAAAACATGGAGCACCAAAA
The DNA here is from genome assembly GCA_006491805.2 of Dysdera silvatica. Taxonomy (NCBI): domain Eukaryota; kingdom Metazoa; phylum Arthropoda; class Arachnida; order Araneae; family Dysderidae; genus Dysdera; species Dysdera silvatica. The sequence continues at coordinate 6,630,320 of QLNU02015270.1, read as the reverse complement.
TGAAAATAGAAATCTATGCAAAAAATAGAGAAACCTACGCAAAAAATACTACTCTATGCGATAGTAGTATACTTTTTTTATTCTTAGTCTCTCATTACTATTAAAATTACTACTCTTATTACTGTTAAAATTCATACACATTATTATTAAAATTCATACTCATTACTATTAAAATTCATACATTTATTATCATTAAAATTACTACTTTTATTATTAAATTACTACTCTATACGATAGTAATACTCTTATTATTCTTGCTTTCCTATTAGTATTAAAATTACAACTGTTCTTATTAAAATTACTCTAATTACTGAAATTACTCTAATTACTAAAATTATTAAAATTGCTATTGTTATTAAAATTGTTCTAATTACTGAAATTACTCCAATTACTGAAATTACTCCAATTACTGAAATTACTCTAATTACTGAAATTACTCTAATTACTAAAATTATTAAAATTGATATTGCTATTAAAATTACTACTTATTAATATTAAAATCACTACTCTTGTTAACAATAAAATTACCACTTTTATTAATATTAAAATTACAATTCTTACTACTGTTGGTCTGAGGTGGAGCAGTGTGGTAACCGGGTTCGCCTCCCAAAGGTGAAAAGAACGCTTACTCAGAAATCTCAAAGATCGCACTGTTCACTATAGTCCGGGGTTTGATTCCCGAGGATTTAAGAGGTTCGGATTCCTCGGAAAATTGTAGGTCCAGAGGTTCGGATTCCTCGGAAAACAGTAGGTCCCGGCGCAGCATGACCACTGTAGTCCTTGAGCCGTAAAACCACAAACAAATAAACTTACTACTAATAAAATTACCGATTTTATTAATATTGAAATTACCACTCTTATTTCTATTAAAAATTTCACTCTTACTATTAAAAATTTCACTCTTATTAATAGTTTAATTACTCGTCCGTATAAATAAAGCAGTATGTGGTGGATATTGTTTCATTTCGCAATTGCTATTTTAGAAAGTATTTCTTATTTATTAATAATTTTTCAGTATTAATTATTTAATAAGATCATTTAATAATTATTAAATATAATTATCAGATAATCGTTATTTGTTAAAATTATTTATTAAACCGCATTGCACATGAGTTCAATGATTCATGTGCAGCTACTGCTGATAATATTTAAGACGACAAAATGCAATAAGAAAAAAAGTAATTTATTTAAAATTTATTTAAGATTAATGATGAAACTATACCATTCTCTACAGAGGTATCATTTTTGGGCATAAAGCTTCAATCAAACCTCTGCTGGGACAAGCATATAGCAGAACTGAGATCAAAAATTAGCAGAAATATGGTTGTAATTGGTAAAATTAAACGCTTCCTGCGTAATCAAACACTGATCATGCTTTATAATTCTTTAGTTGTATCACACCTTTTATACTGCATTTCTGTTTGGGCTGGTGCAGCTCGAACGCACCTAAATAAACTAACCAAAATTATAAGAAAGATTCTGGACTCGTTTCATAAGAACTACGGATCATGGTAAACTGGTTGGCCTCAAATGGGACTACTCAAACTTACTGGTATCTACGAGCAACGTATTTTAACTATTATGTTTAAGAGAATCAGATCTAATACTTACACAGATTTAGTATCACTAAGAACATCTTTGCACAGATATCCTACATCCCGACCCAACATCCTACATCCCGACCCAACATCCAACATCCCATTATGTTCCAGCATCATCCAGGATTGAATTGGGAAAAAGACGAATCTAATCACTTGCACCAATATTGTGGAATAGACTACCTGAGGAAATTAAAAGCTCTTGCTCATTAAAAGTGTTTAGGGTTAGGTTGATTGCCTATTTGTTTGACCTCTGACCTTGTGTTTGAAACTATTCAATCAGTTTATCTGATGAAAATGGCTTGGGTTCTGTGGGATGACTTATTCTTACACTACGGGCATATTATTAATTGTGAATTGATTATTTCATTATATGTATTTTGTGTCGTGATGTCATTGTATGTTACGCGTTTGGTATTCGTTTTAATTAATTGTTTAATAGTAGGGTGGCGTGGGCTTTGTCAAAGCTTTAGTTTCTTTCCACGTCACCCTGACATATACCTGTAAAACGCATTTTATGTATACTAATAATTTTTTTCTTTTAATCTGTATGTTCTTGACAAAATTTGTTTTGAAATAAATGAAAAATGAAATAGCAAGTACTCAATTTACTTATCTTTAGAAAAATTCTGATATTAAGTCTAAAAGAATTTTAAATAAAAAAAACGGGGAAGGGGAGAGCAGAATTTAAAATCATTGAATGCTAGAAATATTAATTAAAGTAAGCAATATCTATAGAATAATTAATTATCTAGAATACTGAATAATTTTTAATATAAACGCCTTAATCATGAATTCGAGAAAGAAGCTTTTTATACGGACTATTTTAGAAACTATATTATGCCAAAATACTCATTGTTTCAATGCAGTACGAATGTTTTATTTACAAGAGCAAATAATGCAGATTTGTTAATATATAAATAAAAAGCTTTTTACTACTTAACGGTTTAATTAATAATCTGAAATTAATAACACTTCTCTTATGTCTGGTTATTTTTTCTTCGGACACAGATTCAATATATTATCGTATTAAAATTCCAAATGAGAGAGAGAAAATTTGCACTCTAAAATTTAATATAACATTGAAATGCAATTTGAATCACGGCACTGAATCTCTCATTAAAATATTTTATTTACGCATTTTACACATCAATTAATTTTTAGAAATTCTGAATCATCATTTGAATTTTACAAAGAACAATAATAAATTAAGCACAACATACGAGCTATTGCTGAATAGCCTGAAATTTTAGTTATCGAAATGTGTCCTCCGCTTAGTGCGGATTTCCGTTTGTACGATAAAAAACGGGGTCCATGACAATACATATTAACGAGATTTCGCTGCATTTTTAACACAACAACAAAATACGAGTAATAAAGTTAAACAACAGTTTCTTTTGATGTAAGTATTTCGAGCGAAGAGCAGAAGAGTATAATAAATTTGAAATCTTCCATATTTTGTAAATCAGTTTACGGCAGCGAACTTCATGCATTTAAATTTTTGAAATTTTAGTTTATGGATGAAAAGAAGCATAATAGTGCTCCTAAGCGGACAAAGCCGGAAATGGAATTTAAAGCTCTCGATTCTCATGGATATGAACTGCGCTTTTAAATCAGCCAACCGAAACCTAACGTTCTTATCCGCATTCGGAATTCCCAGAATTGAAAGCAGAATTTCTGAGTTCTAGATTGCAGAGATGGGATTTATTTAGGACTTAAACGTTATTTAGTTTTGTAGCGATGTTCGGAAAGTTTCTAAATGCCTTTCAATAGTATTACCATTCATGCGATGAAGTATTCCGGGAAAATACGCGCTGCCGAATATCGAAAATCATTCGGCAATTCTATCAAATTTAAAACGGGTGATATCGCCTATGTAAAAAAGTACACCACCGAGGTAGAAATATTATCCACCCCAGCTGAATTATTTGGGCATGTTCAATTCGTTCCGATTATTGTTCTTTTGTCTCTACACACACATACACGCATGTGCAAGCACCGTTTTCTTATTTTAGATAGATGGTAAGAGGGATGTATCGTAAATAATCGAATGATGCTTTTCTCTTTGTGGAAAATTTCGGCGATGGATTGTTAATACAATGACCTATATTGTTCAACCCAACCTGATCTAGATAAATATGTGTATCAATATGCACTCCAACCATCTGAGGTAGTGCTTCTCCACATAGACTGATTGGTCCTAAAACGGGTTAAAAATTAGATATGCAGCCAAACTCTGTTACAAAGATCTTAGGTTTGGCGACAGTACAGCTGCTACATCCGAATTCTTAAGTTCCTTCGCTCGGCTTATTTTTATATAGGCCTATAGGTAATGAGTATAGCTTCCAAATTTCAGCCATCGTAGTAATACCAAAATAACCGTTTCCAACTGTATATTAATAAGGGAACCAGGACTTATAAAATCTTCAAAAAATAATATTTTCAATTATTGTCAAACAGTATGCACTTTTCTGAATATTTTAAAACAAACCCGGTGAAAATCGACTGAGTATTAAGCTCAAAAACATAAACACCAGTAGTATATTATTTAAAGGCAAATAAAACTTTGAAAAGTATGTTTCGTGAAAACAAGCTGTAAAGATTGCGCGCATGTTTTCTGAAAAACCGTTTAATGTAATTCAACGAAACTGACAGAATAGCTTTATTTTATGAAACTTTCGCCTTTCAAGCTAAAACTTGCCACATTTACTGTACTTTGTAAACGTGGGTCAGATTCGTAAGGGCAAAAATTACATAAATATCATACTTAAAAGTTAAAAAATTTTAAATGTGTAATATATTTTTCCTAATTTTGATTTTTTGGTAGGGTGGAAAGAGACAACATTTCTAAATAATTATTATTAATAAAAACTCATATTAAACCAAAATTTAAGTTGTAATCATTCGCGCAGTAGGTTTGGCTCGGTGTTTTGTTAAGTAGAAAATAAGCATTTCATATTTTGTAAATTAAAAAATTATAATGTATTCAAAAATCATACTGATATAATAAAAATGCAGAATATATGATTATTTTAAACGTTTATATTTCATTTGAAGTAATGTAATACTTCCTGAGGTAACAGGTTCTGAAATTAGTGCAAAATTTATTTTTTTGGGGGGGATTTTGAAAGTCCTATGTCCCCCTACTAACCAAAGCTCATTATGAACATTAATTCCATAACGCAAGGTTATAATCCAGCTCGCGTAGTTATTCATAACGGAAGAACTCATCCCAAACGTTAAGCGGTCTGGTCTTTTTTCTTATTTACCTAGCGCTGCAAATGTTAAGGAGGTCTAGTTCCTTCAACGGCCTTCACCAGTTTCTCTTTTTATCTGCTGAGAGTACTGCTGCAAAAAAAAATCGTGATATCTGAGGACTACTATTTGTATTTCACAATACTGATTAAAAGAAGTACTAGCTATTGCTGTATAGTCCGCATACTAGGCCTTATTCCGAGCAAATTTGCCAAATACGCCCTTTAAATCCAATTTTGTCCGTGGATTGGGGAGGATTTTAAAAAGTAATTTAAATAATTTACTAACTACCTTTCTCAAAGGAAGTTATGACTATTAGTTAACTACTTTTTTAAAAGAAGTAATTATAACTACAAACTGATTTTTTTTCAGGGGTGTCACCCCGAAATTTTCCTTTAAAAATATACTCACATTTGATGCACTTAAGAGAAAAAAAGTAGTTAACTACTTCGTTTTAGTAAACCACAGTATAGTTGACTGCTGCCCATCACTGCATGTATGCTCTTACAACTTAAAATAAATATACAAATCTGTAATTTCGATTTTTAAGCACATTTTTAAGCAAATACGTATGATTATGTTACAGAATAAAGATAGGGGGCAGAGCCATAATTTTTTTTTGCTATTTAAACTCTGACTTTTCTTTCGTCGCAATTTTCTTTTTTCTCTGATCCACTACTCCCAGATTTACTCTTCTCATTAAATACGCCAGAATATTATGGCTGTTGGCTTTGGGCCTTAATTACCGCGATCTAATTAAAACACATTACTTTAACTAACTGAAAACATTATTTAGTTAAATATACAACGCGATTTTTCCAGCCCAGGTGCACATTTCAAAATCCAAAGTTCACACTTCGTGTCAAAAACACACTTAAAATAAGGCCTGTAGAATAGAGCACATAAATATAAAAAGTAATCGTGTGCATTCGCATAACCAGAATATCATGACTCCTATATTTGTTCTAGGAAAACGTTTTAGTCTTCAGCAGAAATGTGCAAAATGAGTCACTAATCGGATCGGGTCCAAGATTTTACACGTCTCTTAGAAATGAGCTGAATCGTTGATCGATTCTGTTAATGACTGATACTGCCCACCTATAGTCTGAAGATAATGTTCCAGTTTCGACTTTCATGAGATTGAAATTAAATTTTGTTAATTTAAAAATACAGATCTAAAAACATATTTGACTTTTTATAATGCAAACCATTTCTGAAATTTTGTGGCATTATTTTACAGTTGAAGCAGAAGAAGCACGGTTCGAAAATGTTGAGTATCATCTAAGCATAATACTGGCTAGGTGACATCACTGTAAGTAATTGGCAGATTTGCTGTCATGCACCTTTAGTAATTGGCAGATTTGCTGTCATGCACCTTTAGCAAATGTAGACCACTGGTACACATAACAAAAAACTTTTGCATGCTTGAGGGCACTTTCCTGTTTGTTTTTTTGTTTTACGGCACAAAGACTACAGTGGACCTGCTGCGCCGGGACCTACTGTTTTCCGAGGAATCCGAACCTCTTAAGGCCTAGGGAACCAAACCCCGGACTACAGTGAGCAGTGCGATCTTTATGAGATCTCTGAGTAAGCGTTCTTTGCACTGCTGGGAGTCGAACCCGGATTAGCGGCGCACTAGGAGAACGCGTTACCACACTGCGCCACCGCAGGGCGGCACTTTTCTGTACTTTTCGCAAATTTTCATTAGTGTATGCTGGCAATAATAACCCCCACAAGGAGGGAGAAGAGGTTTAAGACTAACTCTCATATTAACAATATTGTTAGTTGTGAAACAAAATCCATTGTACTAGAGTTTTTTCTCCATAAAAAGCCCTTTCTTTTTGCATAAAAAACTACTCCTTTTAAAATTCTGCGCATGGGTCTAAACATCACGTTTCATATCAATCAATTTAAAAAGCATTCACTTTTTCTAAAAATATTTTATTCCTAATTTACGCAAAATTTTAAAAAGCAACATTTTAAAATAAAAAATACCACGAAAATATCAGTTTTAAAGATATGAAACCATTCTTGCCATTATCTTGTCTCTAAACCCTGTGATTTATTCATCAAAACGTATGAAAACATCAATTTCCTGTTTACAAAAAACGCCGGAAAAAATGGCGCCAATTAAAAAAGAAACTGACATCGCGTTAATTACAACAATTTGTGGGGGAATTGACATTTTACCTTGTTATAATTAGTAGCCAAATTTAATGCCTTTAGTTATCGCGTCCACGAAATGTCATCGCTTAGGAAAAAAGACGCTGTCGATATATTTCAGCTTTTGAAAAAATGTTTTTCCGCAAAATAAATTTATTATTTTGAATACCGCAGATCCTATCAGGCTGCACATAAATCTGACAAAAATGTCACGTTCCGTTACCAATTGGACGGATAAAAAATGAAATTTCGTAGCTCGTTTTATAAGAAACATGAGCAAGATAACCTAAATAAAGAGGACCATATCCCACAGGACCTAGATAGTAAAGATCGTCCTGTGGACGTCCTGAGCGTCCGTATTTTGTCATAGGACGTAGATTTTTTCGGACATCCTGCAGCAGAAGTTTTGGGAACGTCCTGAGGATGTCCAGAACATCTGCGGTTGCTCCTAGTATATAATGGTTTTCTTCGCACGTCCCCAGGACGTCCTTTCAGGACGTGCGGATGACATCGGTATAGGGCGTCCTGAAGGTGTCCTATACACGTCCTGAGGATGTTCTATGCACGTCCTGGGGATGCTCTATGCACGTCCTGAGGATGCCCTATGCACGTCCTGAGGATATCCAGAGCAATCGTGTTTGTTCCTAGTACGTAATGGGTGTTTATTGCACATCCTCATGACGCCCTTTAAGGACGTGCGGAGGACATCGTTATAGGATGTTTTGAGGATGTCCAATTTAAGTCCTCGCTTGGATAATTCTATAGCAAAATTCATGGAAACGTCCTGAGAATGTTTAGAGCATCCGCATTTGACCCAGTCCTCCTGGAAGTGATCAAAAATAAACAGCACAAGTTAAGAGTATTTTTAAGGATACATACGTAAATATTTTGGAGGCGTAAAATCGTAGAGAGTTGTTTCAGGATTTCAAATTATAGTAGAAGTCTACATGGAAACTACGTTTTCACCACGATTTCTGGAAAAAGGCACTGTAGATAACATAATTTTATTTTGAACAGAAAAATTTGAACGCCTTTCTGTATATAACGAACCCAGACCTAATACTCCCATGAAAATTGTAAGAAATCTTATTTCAAATTCGTCTTAAAAATAAGCAGCAAGTATTTTTTGAGTTGAATATTACATTCCGACACTTATCAAGCTGAATCAGATATTTTGCAGACCCCAACTTCCTAATATTTCTTGCCAGAAACAAGGCCATTGCCGGTTGAACCTCTACATACGCTGAATTTGTTTTATTTGCGGCGGCGGCGGCGCAAGTTTCGTATTATTCAATATTATTTTTACGAATTTGTTTTTGTTTGTTCCATTAGACTCCAGTTGTAATTTGTCCCAAAAATTAGGTTAAAAAGAAAGCCACTTCTCGACCTCGTACCTTCAAAATCTTTACATATTCATAATACGGAAAAAAAAATTGACTTAAAGCAGATGTTTTTCGTTTATTTCCAAGCAGGAGTTCTGAAGAAAGTTACTTTTGCACATATAAATATCTCAGTGGAGTTAAATCGTTAAGTAAACGAATTGAACAATTTTGTTCGCCTATGATAAACGAATTGAATGATTTTGTCTGCCTATGATAAACGAATTGAATGATTTTGTCCGCCTATGATAAACGAATTGAACGATTTTGTCGGTCTGTGATAAACGAACTGAACGATTTT
>QLNU02015270.1:6610211-6621524 GCA_006491805.2 Dysdera silvatica | reverse complement strand
TCGGTTCGCTATTGTAGAATAGTCGATAAACCCTTTCGGCAGTTGAAAATTATTTGTAAGGGTGCTATGGTCGTTGCTTTTGGACTCCTGGAAAACAATGTTCGATGTTTTTGAATAGCGTATCACGCTATTCAAGAGTTGAGTCACATGATCTAACGTGTTGACTTAGCAGTTTATTAACATTTACATCTTATTATTTGTTAAATTTTTATAGGCCTTATATTTCCTTTTTAATTTCTGATATAATTTCTTCCCCGTATATGAGATGTACACTCTTCTAGTAAATCTTATTAAATCACTTCAATTTGTAACATGTAACGATGATGGATAATTCGTGTAACTGACATTAACTAAGATCAATTTTAGATCGAAATCTTCGTTAATAAATAAAAAAGTACTTACAAGATGACTAAATTAATTAGAAATTAACGTATGTCAATTTTAATTAAGAACCGCAAAGTAATTGACAACTGAACGTAATAAAAATTCTTTGCAATCCTCAAAAAAATCAGACGACGAACTGAGGGAAGAATTCAAAGGATTTTACATATGAGCAAAACTTGATAATTTTCTTTAAAACCATGTCATTTTATGTTTTATAATTGGTCAAAAAAGTCTGAACGACGCTTCATTTTGAAGGGACTTGATTTTAAATTAATTAACTCGAAATCTTTCTCTTTATTCTCAGTTCAAACAAATTTCATTATCTTTAAATTTTCGACGTTGAATGTTCGTAAACAAATTTATAAATAAAGACAATATTTTGAAAAGTTAATCAAAATACTTCTTCCACCAGTGCTGACAGTTAGTCTAAAATTAACCCGTTTTCCGAATACTATCGCATAAGGCATAAATAAAACCAATAAAGAAAATGCTATGTACAATATCATAATTTTAATTAATTTTAAAACCTGTCTGTTTTTAAGAGAATGAGATTAGTTTTGAATAATATATGAAAATATCAGTTTTGCGAGCCGACGATAGTAATCAGTTTGTATATTTCGTGATACGTTTCTTGTATTGAATACATTCATATTTTCTGATGTTCAGATTTATTTGTGAGTGCCTTCCACTCAAATTTGTAAAAATGAGAGAAACTATCAATAAGTGCAATACAATTAAATTATAGGATCATCATCACCATTACGGAATCATTGTTAAATCATCATCATTCATTACCCTATTGACAATATTACTAAACACCTCATTCCAGATTAAGGGCAGGGAACCTGTGGGGGATGGGCAGGGCTTCTAAGCCATAAAATTTTTTATGGCGCAAGAGCATCTGGGCTATACTGCGCCAAACATGGTAAAATCAAAGACTGTAGTAAAAGCCAGTACTTTTTAAAAATTTTAAAACGTGCGTATGGTCAGCATGGTCATTTAAAATGTCAGACAGTGATGAAGAGTTAAAAGTAAGAGTGCGGGCAAGTCTATAATAGGGGCATTGAGTTAAAATGTGTAAAACACTCATGGGTTCATTGCACACTTGGCAAATTGGTGCTGGTTTTCCTTCCAACAGATGTCTATGGGTGAGATGGGAATGCCCAATGCGAAGTCTAGCAAGGAGAACCTCCTCTTTCCGATTTTTACGGTATGTAATAATTTAAAATAATATATTATTATATATTATTTATATATATTATTATTTTTATATTATTATTTATATTATTATTTTATATTATTTATATATATTATTATTTATATTATTATTTTATATTATTATTTTATATTATTTATATATATTATTATTTTATATTATTATTTTATATTATTATTTTATATTTATTATTTTATATTATTTATATATTATTATTTTATATTCACTGTTTGTATTATTTATATATATTATTTATTATTATTTATATATATTATTTATTATTATTTATATATATTATTATTTTATAATGTATTTTATATTATTATATTATTATATTATATTATTATTATTATTATTATATTATATTATTATTATTATTATTATTATTATTATTATTGTGTTATATTATATATTAATGTGTGTTATCATGTTATATATATTATTATTAGTATTTATCATATTATATATTATTATTAGTGTTATTTTTCATATTATATATTATTATATAATTAAATGTAATGTTAAAATAAATATTAAAATCGTGTGTATTCGTATGCAAACTATCATGGATTACAGAATTTCTTGAAAATTTCAGTGTCATTACAAATTGCTTGCGGAACCCTTGGAGGATTGTCGTGGATACATAGGATTCTTCGCTACAGAGAATTGAGACCTGACTGCATCTCAAGTCTCATCAGGTTTTTCTTTTTTGGTGACGTTGAAGTATGGTTATAGTCGGAGATAAACATTGGTAATTAACGCAACAAACAACTATTTTCAGTAAAATAAAGAAGGTAGTAAACACAGTAAAAAGGCATAATTGGTTAGTTAGCTGCATTTTATGGCGCAAGGACAGTGATGGTCATTCTGCGCCAAACAAGGTGGGACCGCACGTGCGATTTTAAAATGAGATTAAATTAAAACTAAAATTGTAAAATTGTATTGAAAGTAATGTATGTAAATGTCCCGAATGAAACAATATAAAGAACTCAGATGAGACGGGAGAAGCCAATATTAGGTAAGTTAAAAATGATTTCATGATTAAAAGAATTGCATAAAATGTCACAAAGGGTAAAATTATTTTGGTTAAAAGTTAGTAAACAATACTTTTTAAAATTGGGACAAATACATAAAATATGTAAAACATTTAATGGTTCACCACATGTGGCACACATCGGGGCATCTTCTCCCTTTAAAAGATGTTGATGAGAGAAGCGTGTATGTCCTTTACGAAGTCTAGCCAAAGTGATCTCTTCGCAATAGTTGCTCCTATAGCTAGACTGCCACACCTCAAGACGAGGTTTAATGCGGTGAAGCTTATTAAAAACTTTCTCGTCCCTTTCTAACTGCCACTTTTTTTTACAGATGCGAAAAGTCATAATTGTCTGCATCAAATAGATACATTTAAGCGTTATGCAAGCCTTGGCTTGAAGCTTAACATTTCGTGTTCGCAATTAGCAGCGGCGATGTCTTTAAGGATTAAAAGTTATAGCTAGAGTGGGTTCGTTGTCGATTTCAAAGTTTTCCTCGAACGATTTTACTTGCACCGTGATTGGCCATTCTAAAGGGGTGTAACGAGTGCCGTCTAATTCCATTGGTCAGGCTGATCCCTGAGAAGGATGAAAGTGATACGATGTAAACATTAATTTATGTTGGTTGGGATTTTTTACCCAGAAAATTAATATATTGAAGTGGTTCTGTATTGGATAGTACCTTTTATAATTTTTATATCGGCTATTTTTACACGAAAGTTTTATACTTAATTAGCGTTTCTTTAAAATAATTTGTCCGTATGCATTTTTCGTGAAAAGACGTTTGACTGAGAAAAAGGAGAAGCAAAAGAACAATGCAGCAAAGGGGTATGATACGTCCAAAAATACAGAAAAAAAAAATCAAATAATCCTCCCTGAGTAACCAACGTATTGAAAACTAGCAGATTTCTTAGATCATAACTAACTTAAAGCGAAAAATTTTGGACATGGAATATTTCTCCACCCCTGGTCTAGAAAAATTGGTATATGCCTCATGTGTCCTTTGTTACTCAGTGTTTTAAGTACTTTATATTTGGCAACAATTAATTCAACCACACTACATATATCTGTAAGAGTAGGTACACGATAACGATGGACATAATATCTAACTGTCAATACAGACAAGGTATTGCAATACAGATATATAATTTCACTATTAATACAGAATAAAATAGTGCTAATAAGACTGTTTTCTGAAGGCTATAGTATTACTGTAGCCCTGAAAAGTATAGTGAGAAACAAACGAGACATATCCATTACTAATACATAATAAAATAAAAATACAATAAATAATACAAGTTCTCTACAGTCTTTTTAATATAATTAGATGTAGTCAACATTTTGCTTAGGTAATGTCCGGTTTGCGTCTGGTGAATTGTTGTTTGCGTCTGGTGAATTGTTGTTTGCGTCTGGTGAATTGTTGTTTGCGTCTAAGGAAATGTCAATTGTGACTGGAAACTCATCGTTTGCATTTGTGGAGATGTGTCTGGAGAATCACTGTTCATATTGAGAAATAGTTACCAACCTGGGGATCGCGAAATGGTTTCTGGGGTATCGCAGTAACCAAGGCTGTAGCCAAGATTTAATTTCGGGGGTTCATAAATTTTTACAGCATGTATCGATACAATTACAGCATGCAAGTCCGTAGCCAAGTCCCATTAAAAATTTAGTTTCGGGGGGCTGACCTGTCCCTAAGTTCCCCCTGCTGGATACGGACATGGCAGCAACTATTTAAATTGCAATTATTTTTATAAGGAATTTCATACCAAATGTTTCCAACGCTTTTATATTTCAACATGGCTACATTGCAATATTCTACTAATAGTTGTTATATTTATAACATGCATTAATATATATAATTAAAAAAATATAGATATATCATTTTATTTAATGTGTTTTCTTTAATCCGAAAAAATGCTTTTATTGTGAAAATGTTGCGGTGGCGGATGGAGGGTGTCTCGATTACTTGACTACTATAAAAGTGGGTTGCGTCTTGATAAAGGTTGGTACAAAGCATGTACTGCTCATGTCAGGAGAACATTCAGCTTGTCTAAAGCATGTGCAATTTTCATTTGGAGAATTTTTTTTATATCTGGAGAATTACTTTTCTTTAGAGAGTAGTTGTTTGCTTCAAAATAAATATTTTCTGCATTCATAAAATTCTTGGGAAACATACGATACAGTACATGAACAAAACGTCGAAATTTAATTAAAAAAGCGGGGATAATGCTGAGAATTAGTTTTCGTTGACGGTATTCGAACAGCAATACTGTAACACATATATTGTAGGTTTGGTGATTAAGTTTTTACGGTATAAGGACACAGAAAAAGTTCGTTGTATTTTTAAGAAACGTACCAAAGGTAATTCTGCTCCGAAAAAGGTAGCAAATATATCTACTTGTTTCCCTGTTTGTAACATCCGTACTCAATTAAATATAACTATCCACTCTGTATAATTGCATTTAAAATAATGATAATCATTATCCGGTAATTATATATACGAGTAATGAATTTATACAGAGCATACAGCTAAAGATTACACTTTACATTTTTTTGAACTGATAATGTTTCTTCGTACAAAAAACCTAAAAAAAAGTGTTTCCATTTAGAAGACAATTAATAATTAGTGCTCAGATTTTCCATTAAAGATTAAAAAAAATTACTCATGTTCAAAAGTAACTTACAATATAGTTGTAGCTTTATTTAAAAGTTATTGTTTATGAAATCTCACTTTTTAATTTTCTAATTAGTCCCTAACAAGGGAACGTGACTTTTACGAAGATTCATGTATATGTTGATGGGATGATGCTGCGGTACTGAAAACAATACAATTTTTCTAGGAACAAAACATTTTTGTAGCAGTGGAAATTTATCGAAATCGTTTTTTGCGAGCGTCTTTTCTTTTCAAACAGTGACTTTTTTTGTGGCTGCATTGTAATTAAAGACATCAAATTTGTCTTCTAATTAAAACAAGCTGCTGTCAATTTATTCATAAATTGCTGTAATTAGTGTGATGTCAGTTTCTTTTAATTGGCAAAGTTTTTTCTCATGTTTCTATTTTTTAATTCGGAAAACAAAATGTTTTTATGAATTTCGTCGGATAAATAACGAAATTCCGAAAAAAAGGGGAAAATTAAGAAACAACGCATATAAATTTTAGCCTTCAAACCAGCATACTTTTTGTCTTTTTTTTTTTTTGCTTCAAATCAGCTTTTAAAATTTTGTACAAATACTTTCCGAAAATATGGGTACACTTAGAGTGGCTTTAGATAAAAATGTACAGACAGAATTTAAGATAATATGTGGAAATTTGGATCAATTTGTCGGAAAATCCTTACATATTAAATACAGCGAAACAATTCATTGAAAGACACACGTCTGACAGAAAATTTTGTCCGTAAAAGAAGGGTGACGGTAAACGAGGGGGATCATTCTAAAGTAGATGACATATTGAATTTCGAGCATTTAAAATTAAGAGGAATACAGCTTTATTCAACATCTTCATTAGTCTAAGAGACAATTCTATGATGATTAAAATTATTTGCCGTATAACAGAATTTAGAAAGTTCAAATGTAGTATGCGTTTTTTGCCATGAATAAGTGAGAAGTTAAAAGAGTATTTGATTTTGAGAAAATTCTAGTAATATGAAATATACTATAAAGATGTATTTATTGGGCGGCATGAAGAACTAGTTATGTGGTGGTGTTCAAAACGGAGAGTCGTTGTACAGCTTTGATATGAAATATAAATATCGTTAACGATTTTTACTTAATAATTTTCGACACCCAAGTAGAAATAAGCTCAAACTAGAGCTTTATTGTTTTTGGAGAAAAAGAGACGCCGTTCACATTCTGGATTCGAACCAGGGTCCCTCCGTTTAGCCCGCGGTGTCTTGACCTACTAGACGAATGAGGACAAGAACAAACGCATTTTTCTCCATATATAAGATATTATTACCCTTCACAGGGATAACACAATTGCCAAATAATGGTCAACTCACTCACTGACCAAGACACTCCGGGCTAAACGGAGGGACCCTGGTTCGAATCCAGGATGGGGACGGCGCCTCTCTTTTTCTCCTAAACGTATAGAGCTCTAGTTTGGGATCTAGAAACTCGGAAATTTTTATTTCAATTCTGAAAAATTAGGAATACGGCGAAGAGCTTTAAACTTTAGTTGGTTGATTGTAAAGTGGAGTTCCTACCTATTTAGATAGAAGAATTTAAATTCCATTTCCAACCTTGTTACCTCAGGGGCACTATCATGTTTCCTTTCATCTATAAACTAAAATCTCAGAAATTTAAATTAATGAAGTTTATCACCATAAAAATTAATGATTTGCCTCATAAAATATACAAAACTCTTAAATATATTTTTACTGTTTCTCGTTCCAAATACTTATATCAAAAGGAAACCGTTCTTTGATTTCATCCTTCTTTTGTTTCATTAGAATTATGCAGCATTTATTAAATGAGACCTTTTGAATAAATACATGCGAAAATTAATTCAATTCATCACATTCGTTTAAAAAAGAATTTATCCTTTGAAAACTAGATTATAAAATTCATTTCATTTTCGGCGTTCATTCCTTTTACTAACAAATTCTTTAGCAAGTATCATAAATACCTTCATTTGTATTTCAAAAAATTTAGGCTATACCTTTATACTCCTTATATCACTATTTGAAATATTTTCTTGATCCTATATGTTACTGAATTGTATTTTGTATTTTTCTAGTACACAGTATTTTGTACATAGTCTAGTATCTAGTACATAGTATCTTGTACATAGTCTAATATCTGGTACATAGTATTTTGTACATTGTCTAGTATCTAGTACATAGTATTTTGTATACTGTCTAGTATCTAGTACATAGTATTTTGTACATAGTCTAGTATCCAGTATCTAGTACGTAGTATTTTGTACATAGTTTAGTATCCAGTATCTAGTACGTAGTATTTTGTACATAGTCTAGTATCCAGTATCTAGTACGTAGTATTTTGTACATAGTCTAGTATCTAGTACATAGTATTTTATAGACAGTCTAGTATCTAGTACATAGTATTTTATAGACAGTCTAGTATCTAGTACACAGTATCTAGTACATAGTATCTAGTACATAGTATCTAGTACATAGTATTTTGTACATAGTCTAGTACCTAGTACATAGTATTTCGTATTTTTCTAGTATTTACACTTTTGCATTTTTCTAGTTGAATAATAATATATTTAAAAACGATACAGACTAGCTTCGATTTAGCGACACCCGATTTAACGATTTCCTTGATTTAACGAATGTTTTTATTGGCGTGGATTGAGTAACATTGAGTTCAATGTTATATAACCTGGAATTACAGAACCGCCTTTGACGGCCACCTTTTCCATTGCACCCATGCCAAGCAATCAAGCAAGTGTTATACAGGGTTTGTCCCAGAACTTCCCGGAATGATTTTTTGTAGTTGCCAACGCTGGCTGACGGGGCGGAGCTTCGGGCGGAGAAGTTGGTGGGGGATCTGAGCTTGGAAACGAGACCGGTATCAGTAGCCTGCGGGCAGTTGTTGAGGTAGGGTCACGCTCCGTGCAGAGGTATCTACTGCACCCTCGTCGATCAAAAAATGGACCAGTTTTTGGAGCAGCGTTATGCAATCAAATTTTGTGTGAAACTGGGTAAAAACGGGGCGGAGATGCTCGAAATGCTTCGGAAAGCCTACGGTGACGGGGCGATGAAAAAAAAACCAAACTTTCATGTGGCACAAGCGGTTCCGGGAAGGTCGGGACGCCCGTTGACATCACAAACGGACGACTCGGTGCAAAAAGTGCGTCAAGTTTTGGACAATGACTGACGATTAAGTGTTCGGGTGATTGCAGAGGAGTGTGGAATACCCAAAACAATCGTTCATCACATTTTAATGGAGGATCTTCAAATGAGGAAAGTCTGCTCGAAAATGGTGCCAAAAGTCCTGATGAGTGAGATGAAGGAGCAGCGTTTGTTGAAGTGCCAGGAATTGCATGAACGCTACGAAACGGACCCAGAATTTTGGACAGAGTGATCACAGGGGACGAGACGTGGATTTTTCAGTACGATCCCGAATCAAAGCGCCAGAGCAGCGAGTGGCACACCAAAGAGTCTCCTAGCCCGAAAAAAGCAAGGATGAGCAAATCGCGAATCAAGGCAATGCTCATTGTGTTTTTTGACAGAAAAGGTGTAGTTCACAGTGAATTCGTGCCACAAAGACAGTCAACAAGGTGTTTTACTGTGAAGTGCTCAAACGGTTGCGCAACAGGGTTCGACGCATCCGAAACGAAATTCGCGACAATCGGATCTTGCACCATGGCAACGCTGCCCCAGCCGCGATCTGGCACCAGCGGATTTCTTTTTGTTCCCAAGGATCAAAAGAACCCTGAAAGGAACTCGGCATGGGACGCTGGAGGCGGTAAAAGAAGCCGCGACGACCTCACTGAAGGAGATTCCCGTTGACGACTTCCAGGGCACCTTCAATGATTGGGTGAAGCGTTGGCAACGGTGCATTGAAGCAGGGGGAGAATACTTTGAAAAGTTCTGAAAAGATTGTAAACTGATATTGAATAAATGATTTAAAAAAAAATCATTCCGGGAACTTTTGGGACAAACCCTGTATGAGTAGCAATAATAAAAATAATAGTAAAATATACTAAATCAACAAAATATATAAAATGAAAAAAAAAAAAAAAATCATGTGGTGTCTCCGTCACTGCTTTTGTATACCATGCAAAGCTTGCTCAGCGATTTTGCAGGTATATAGATCTCAGGCTGGAACCTGCCATACTCAAGGTTCCAAAGTACTGTCATAATATGTGCACAGCACCCAACAATCCTCTGGACATTTTTGCCCTGACAACAGTACCCAATAACTGATTCACCACCGGATTTTTTTTTATCTACTAAAACGTAAATGAAGTACTTCGTGTTATTCCTGTGACAATACTGAATTCACCCATGGACGAGCCCTGCAGACTTAGCTGGAAATCCTCCTCATTGGGTGGCTGGCCTTCTATGACCTCTAACTCGTGACTGCATGATCTGACAGCTTTGCGCCCATTGACATATTTCATCTACTCAGTGAGACGCGTCGAATGGCATTTGATTTGTTGTGGAACGCCCATATGTCATTTTTGGCATCCTCATCTGGGGATGTACTAAAATTCTTTCATTTAATTTTGACATTTGATTTTTCATAAAATTTGCATTTAATAGTAAGTTTTGTGTGAAAATTTTAATTAAATTGCAATGCCACATCAGAGCAGCAGTGTCGCTTAAGCAGTGAACAAGCATCAATATACAACAATTAAAAATTTAATCGATTAAATCATTGAAAGATCCATGTTCTAAAAACATCGATGCTCCAACCCAAAAGTACTATCGCAGGTTAAATACAAATCACTATTTAGAGTCGCGGCAATAAAAGGTCGGGAACCAGGGCACCCCGAGGGGGGAGGGGGATGAACCACCTTGGCTTATGAAAAAAGGGGGGGAAAAGAACTGAATCCACAAGAAACTATAGTCCAACAACATTATTCAATTGGAATTTTTAATGAATGCACATCCCCAACTGCATATAATTCTGGGGGTGCCCATGTCGGGAATGCTGATGCTGCTTCAGGGTCACCACACACTTACTTAAAGAATCCAGAATCGTTCGGGAATTTGCAAAGCTCCTCAAAACTCAGGAAAACATAAGATTTTTAGTCAAATTCGGAAAAGTCTGGAAATCTTCCTAATTTTTCTGTTCCGAATAGCTAAATCTCAGGTGAATGTTGAGTCATTTCCCTCACAACTAGTCAGGGATTTTTTTTCTTTGTTTTAATGTGAATGGAAACAATGTATTTTATACATATATACACATGATTGTACTGCAGTATTGGCAGTTATCGAGCCATGCGAACATCTCGTAAAAATACCCAGCACAGGGTATTTTATTGTTTGTGTTTTGTAGCACTGGGACAGCTAAAAATATGCTGCATTGAGATCCACAATTTCATCGGGAATTTAAATGTTTTTTGTTAAGAAAACCAAACCCTAGGCCACGGAGGATCTGAAAACTGCAAACAAACCATACACTTGCCAAGTTGAGTACAGCTGCACACATATATTACTTCTTTCGTATGACATATTGTGTTCCATACAAGATACGTAAAGTGTTCAATTACTGCAAAATACATATTTAAATCTAACCATTTCAATTCTTTTTTCAAAGCTTGTGATTAAATTAAATGAAAATGCCCATGCAGTTAGATATAATGTGATTGATATATTGAGACATCAAATCTGTGATGAACTACTCTTCATTAAAATGTCATAATTTAAGTAAGCAAAATTTTATTTTTAAATTTGGAAACAAAAGTGCAATGGTTCAGATTTTTTTTGCGTTTTACAGTGCAAGGTCAAGAAAAGGCCTGGTGGTGCTGAAACTTAGTTTTCTGCAGAATCTGAAACTCTTAAGTCCTAGGAAACCAACCCCATACATGCAATGATTCGTTTATGAGGTTTATGTAAACTGCGGAATAACAAAGCCCCATTCTGTCTTATAAGATGATCTTCTCTAGCTTTAAACCTACGTAATAATAATAAAAAAGATTTGTTCTATTTATCACAGTATACACAGCATAACACACTTGTATACGCACAGCCACTAAGTTACAAT
>QLNU02015270.1:6590160-6610111 GCA_006491805.2 Dysdera silvatica | reverse complement strand
TTGTTTTTTCATTGTCATTAAATGGCCCCAGGCCACCAAACAAATTTTCCATTTATTTATCATTACAGTAAGTAATTTTGTGTGGGGAGATAAGCCAGGCGTGCATATTTAGAAGCTGCGTTTGTTTGTTTGGGAGGGTGGGGAGATATGCTCCCGAAACAATTTTTAAATTTGATTTTTAAAATTTAAGTTTTGTATTCCTTTATTTTCCAAGAAACATTAATAAGTGAATGGTATTCTGAATTTTTGGTTTTACTGGAATACGCGCCAATACATAATTTGCCATGCATTTTTTGGACACAATGCAAATACCTATGAAATTTTGTTATAGGAAAAAATTTTTCCATTTTTAACTTCACCTTGCTTATGGTAAGTGATTTTTAATATAGAGATCAACTTCGTAGCCATTGGGTGTGCGGCACGGCAACTTCTCTGATCTGGTGCTTCTACACACCTTTTTTTTTTTTTTTTTTTAACAAGACTGTTATTGTATCAGTTAACAAAATCGTTCCATAGTTTTTATGCATGTCATAATTTAATGAATCGGGTTAATTTTTATTTTGAATTTAAGCAATTATTGAGGTTACATAATAAATATCTGGCTTCTGTTTTGAGTAAAATCAGCACTGTTTATTTTTCAGTTCTTACTCATTAGATTTACTTTTTTTTCCCAAGGGGTGGGGGCGATGTAGTATAAAATATAATTTTTTATAATTGCTCCCTATGAAAAAGGACCAATATTTTTTAAAAAAACCAAAAAATGATATAAAGGAAGTCTTTGTTTTGAATAACAATTATTTTTAAAAAAAACGTATTGGGTCCTTATTGGTTCCTTTTAAAAAAATCTGTTCTTTATTTTCCTAGTTTGTTATGAAAAGTTGGCTGGGAGCCTTGTTAGTATTAGTTTAGCTGCTGCTTTGATTTAATTTAATTTACTAACTTCATAATATATAATGGATGTGTGTTGAATTCATCATTATGGCACAAATATTTTCAATCAACAGAATATTAAGTGTGCAAAATTAAAAAACATGTGAAAGAACTCAAAATTCTTTAATTCTTAAATATTCTCTTATGTGAAAAAGTTAAAAATAATGGGGAATTTCATAGAAATGGTAGATTACACCAGTGTTGCCAGATCTGAAGATTAAAAAGTAGCAAACTGTGCTCCAAAAGTAGCGGATTTGAACTATTTGTAGCCCAAACATAAAAATGAATTATTTTGCAACTAGTAGTAGTTCCAATAGCGGCTTAGGAAAAGGTTGGATGCTCAGGTCTCTTCTGATATGACACTGACATGTGACATTTCAAGAGCCCTCACGTGTGCTCTGTGAATATAGAATATCATAGCCATATCGCCAATAGCAGCCTAGAAAAAGGGTCGGCCTTTGGGCCATCCTCGATACACCCCCTGACATGTCTGGAAATTTTATTAACCCTAGAATTTGGGATTTTTGAAATAGTCACGATGCGTTGTGGTCTTTTGTTTTCGTTCATTGAGTGTTTTCAATGTTTGAGCCTAACAGATATACCGGGTGATCCAAATTAAACAGGAGGTGTTTAGACCTCTCTGTAGAGAAAACTACTCTGTCAATTTCACCCAAATTTCATACACATGCTCTCCTGAGTATGCGGTTTTGATTTCTGAAAGAAAACATTGAGTTCATATTTCGGTTGCTAGGGAAGGAAATGGCGCTGCGGAGCAGGCAATTTATTAATATTAACAACGAAAAAGTGTTTTAACATACCATCATCTACAAATTACAGTATACCGTAGGACAGTAAATATGACTAAAAAAAGATTTGTCAATAACTTTATTGCTATCACATGTGGAACCACACTATCATCACAGATACGGCTCGATATGTCCTCCGTCTCTTTGCTCTAGAAATTGCATTCGATGCACAACACATTCCACGGCAGAACGTAACTCATTCGCTTGGAGGTGGGATACATGTTGCGAAATTCTGTCTTTTAAGACTGCTAAGTTCGGAACATTGCCTTTATAAACGCAGCTCTTTAAATATCCCCACAGCCAAAAGTCACAAGGGTTAAGATCGGGTGACCGAGGCGGCCAAGATGTTGAAAATGACCTGCTAATCACTCTGTCATCCGAAAAGTTTTGCCGTAATAATCTTTGAACAGGCAACGCGATGTGTGGAGGGTTCACCATCTTGCATGAAAATTGTAGCGTCAAGCCAATTTATCTGTTGAAGCGAAGGAATGACAAAGTTCCGGAGCATAAATGCATACCTAGAGCCAGTAACAGAACATGTCATTGGCCCCGAGGCCGTATTTTCTTCAAAGAAGTAAGGACCAATGACGAAAGATGAGGTGAAGCCACACCACACTGTCACTTTTGGAGCATGCAACGGAATTTGTTGATGAACGTGGGGATTTGTGTCAGACCAAATACGGCAGTTACGTGTGTTTACAGCGCCATTCAAGTGGAAATGGGCCTCATCACTCCACAGTATCTGCCAAGGCCATTCATCATCCACTGTCATCCGAGCAATGAACATCAAAGCAAATGTTTTGCGCACGTCATTATCACCAGAAAGCAATTGCTGAGTGTGGGCTATCTTATATGGATAAAACTTCAGGACATTTCTCATAACTCTCCACACTGTCGCACAGGGTTTGTCCCAGAAGTTCCCGGAATGACTTTTTGTAGTTGGCAACGCTGGCTGACGGGGCGGAGAAGTTGGTGGGGGATCTGAGCTTGGAAACGAGACCGGTATCAGTCGCCTGCGGGCAGTTGTTGAGGCAGGGTCACGCTCCGCGCAGAGGTATCTACTGCACCCTCGTCGATCAAAAAATGGACCAGTTTTTGGAGCAGCGTTATGCAATCAAATTTTGTGTGAAACTGGGTAAAAACGGGGCGGAGACGCTCGAAATGCTTCGGAAAGCCTACGGTGACGGGGCGATGAAAAAAATCCAAACTTTCATATGACACAAGCGGTTCCGGGAAGGTCGGGAGTCCGTCAACGACGACGACCGCTCTGGACGCCCGTCGACATCACAAACGGACGACTCGGTGCAAAAAGTGCGTCAAGTTTTGGACAATGACCGACGATTAAGTGTTCGGGTGATTGCAGAGGAGTGTGGAATACCCAAAACAATCGTTCATCGCATTTTAACGGAGGATCTTCAAATGAGGAAAGTCTGCTCGAAAATGGTGCCAAAAGTCCTGACGAGTGAGATGAAGGAGCAGCGTTTGTTGAAGTGCCAGGAATTGCATGAACGCTACGAAACGGACCCAGAATTTTTGGACAGAGTGATCACAGGGGACGAGACGTGGATTTTTCAGTACGATCCCGAATCAAAGCGCCAGAGCAGCGAGTGGCACACCAAGGAGTCTCCTCGCCCGAAAAAAGCAAGGATGAGCAAATCGCGAATCAAGGCAATGCTCATTGTGTTTTTTGACAGAAAAGGTGTAGTTCACAGTGAATTCGTGCCACAAGGACAAACAGTCAACAAGGAGTTTTACTGTGAAGTGCTCAAACGGTTGCGCAACAGGGTTCGACGCGTCCGAAACGAAATTCGCGACAATTGGATCTTGCACCATGACAACGCGTCAACCCACACCGCGCTCATTGTCTCCGAGTTGCTGGCCAAAATGGGTGTGGCAACGCTGCCCCAGCCGCCGTACAGCCCCGATCTGGCATCTTTTTGTTCCCAAGGATCAAAAGAACCCTGAAAGAAACTCGGCATGGGACACTGGAGGCGGTAAAAGCAGCCGCGACGACCTCACTGAAGGAGATTCCCGTTGACGACTTCCAGGGCGCCTTCAATGATTGGGTGAAGCGTTGGCAACGGTGCATCGAAGCAGGGGGAGAATACTTTGAAAAGTTCTGAAAAGATTGTAAACTGATATTGAATAAATGATTTAAAAAAAAATCATTCCGGGAACTTTTGGGACAAACCCTGTATAACAAACTCGATTTAACGTTTGCTTTCCTCAATTTCACGATTACATAACGTCATTATCCTGTAGTTGCAGATAGAATTTTAGTTAGAACAGCTTATGATTCTTTCAGATCACACCTGTGCTGTTGTTGTCCTATCTTTTCAAAGGGATTGTGTTTTCAGAGACTACAGCCTGTGCGTGGAGGTTATTGTTCGCAAATGACGAAAGGTGTTATTAAGTCATCAGTTCTTACCGCCGGCGTTGCTTTATAGGTAGAATTCGTCAGTGGCGGATACAGAATGAAGCCACTCGGCCAAGTGAAGACATCGTACTTTCGACGTCTTTTACACGTAACTTACTGTTTAACCCATTGCCCACCCTTCGTTTCCTCGGTTCGGAAATAAAATATGCTTCCAGGGCCTCTCGATTTAACGGTTAGTTTCACTAGTCCGGTGAAATTCGTTAAATCGAAATTAGGTTGCTAATTTACTAATCCAGCAAATGGCCACATTTCTGATATATATATTGCTTCTACCAATACACAATAGCAAAATAAGAGAGTTCTGTAAAAGTTATGAGGTTAAAAAAGAACCACAATATTCGATAAAACATTAATTTCTACTTAATATTCCGTGTCAAGGCTTCTGGCGGGAATGAAGTAGACAAACAAATGTTTCGTATCATAATGTATGATACAGAGTTCTTAATGCATATTTTACAATACTTATATAATTAACTTATGAAATCATATTTTACTTTGTATTATAAAAACCAACCATTTTAGATTTCAAAATTCTGTTAGCACCTTGAAGTTTTAGAGGAAACTACAGATAGTAAATAAAGTAAAATAATAGGTGTGTATTTATTTATTTATTTAATTTAAGATGGTAGAGCCTTCGCCTGTCAAGTGGAAGGTCGTGGGTTCAGGTCCCACCGAACGGAGAAATATTTATTTTCTTTCGAACGTTTCACCATCTAATCACGCCATAACATCTGCGCTGGTATCACTACGCCAATAAACGTTGATTTATATTGTTGTTTAATAGGTGTGTACTCAAAGATATACGACATAGATTGCTTTTATCTTGCAGGGTTTGAAAACATGTAAAGCATTAATGTTGTTGCTAACTACAATAAACAAAATAACGACGCAATAACTAAAACAATAACCATAAAAGATGTGGTAATCGAGTTATTTGAGTGACAACAGTTCAGAAAGCCCACGACGCGAAGTCACTACAAATTCCTAATAACTTTTAGGCACGAAACCTTCAGAAGAGTCTCAGGGACTTTGAAGAATGGTGTAATGTCTTTTCAAAGCCATTTTAACTTCCCTCAAGTTCCGTTACTTTCTGTTTCACAAAGACAAGTTAATAACTCGTCAACTGACTTCCCAGAAACCATCAGGAGAACATAGCCAAAGACCACTGGGCCAAGCATCTACAATAAGCTTTCGGTTCTTAAAAGCTCCTTGGGGGAAAAGCAGAGGAAATTCTCAAGCGAAGTGTGAAAGACATCGTTTTCCAACACTTGTTCCAACGAGGTGGTAAAACTCTGGTAATGGTTCTGAAAATTGATTGCCTTGTCTTTAAAGAGGATATCCTCGTAGCTAAAGAAAGTATCTGTTGCTGAAGAAAGTGAGCTATTCCAGAGAACGCTCAAGAATTTTAATTTAGTAACTGATGCCCTTTCGTTCTTTAGACAGGTCCAGTATTTTAACTTTCTCCTAAATTTTTATATTTCGTCAAGAATATAGAATCCTTTTAATGATACATGGATTTTTATTGATTATTTAAATTCAGAATATAAAATTTTCGGAGTAAGTTATTTCCTCCTCCTTATTATGGGATATCCGCTCAGCGAATGTCGACAATCACATTAACCATCACTCCCTTGTGCTTTGCTGCACGACGAAATGCTGCATTTGTTATTTTACATAGTTAAAATCCAATATAGCAAATATTAAACAACGTAATATAACATACAAATTAATCAAATTATTTAAATATTGTATGCTGGGAAGAGGGTCGTTTCTACTAACAGGCCAGAGAAGGCAACCAAAATGGCGTAAAAAATTAATTTTAAATCAAACAAAGAAAAAACTGAGCAAATGAGGAGAAAAAATGAAAAAGAAGAAAAATTAAAACATCGAATTGTTTTCAAAAGCATACGGGACAATTACCTAATAAATCTTTACTTTGACGAATGTAAAATTTCTTGATGTGTTTAATTATTTAATTTTGCACACAAGTTCTTTTATATCTAATACATTTAAGCCTTCTAGCTCTGATAATACAACGTTGTGTTTTGAAATATTACTCCTTTAATATTTCAGTTTTTAAAAATATAAAATATTGAAATTAAACCATTATAACATGTAGCAATTGTTTTACTATTCACAATATTCTAATATTACAAAATAACTAATATAAGTTTAAAATATAAATATAATTAACGGGTTTAATGATTAAAAGTATAATAGAACATTTACGTTGTTGTACCGCTGGATGTTGGTTGGGGCAGAGAGGGAGATATAGGCAAAAGAGTGGTGACAATGAAAGAGTTGGGGGCAGCATTTTTCAATTCTCGCCTAGGGTTGTAAAACACCTAGAAACGGCACTGGCTGGGGAATCAGGTTGATACTTGATATGCTTGGAAATCTCAAAATACACTTGGCTCCATTTGACGATCGTTTACTATGTTTGGCACCGTATAGCACAGATGCTTTTGCGCCATAAAAAATCCACACAAACAAAAACCATTTGGCGATGTGAAAAACAATCTAGACTGACGTAATTATCAGATTTTTCGTTCCTCTTTGTTTTTATCCTCGTGTGTTTGTACAGAACAAACTAGTTCAGCATTTCTCAAAATCATAACATATGGCATTTATACACTTTGCATTATAAACATTATATACACTTTGTATAATGTATGTATACGACCGTGTATGAAGTATGTTATTGTGAAATATATTATTACTCTACTCAGGGCTAACAAAACTGCCAAATAATTGTTGACGCAGAAATCCTCCGAGGCGAGTTTTTTGTGTTTTTCGTGGGACATTTATTAAACTTAATAATTTTTTATACGCACGTTTTAGCTCAACTAGAGCTTTATTCGCATAGGAGAAAAGGAGCTTCGTTTCTGTCCTCGATGACTTACTGGTCAGGGCGCTCCGGGCTAAACAGAGAGTATCTAGTTCGAATCCAGGTTGGGGACGATATCTCCTTTTCTCCTATACCATAAAAGCTCTAGTTGAGCTAAAATGATGGTGTCAAAAAAACAAACAAACAAATAAATATTAAGTTTTTGCCCGCATGTCTTAACCAGCATATATTCATTATCTCCCTCGTCTTGCGAATAGTAAAATTAGTTGTTACTTTGTTATTTCATGCAGTTCATTTCGTTAGTTTGGCCATAGAGTCGACAGCGACCCAAATATTTTGATAGTAATGCAGAATGATACCAGATCGTATTCGTAAGTCGATGACAAATTTCACGTCTCGTTTCTCAGTCAATCTTATTCAATATCTGCAATTGCAAAGCTTAAAAATCTATTATTGTGGCTATGGCAGAAAAGAATACAAGACAATGAAAATAATAGTTTAATTATGTAACTAAACAGTTAAAATATATAGCTAAAACAGTTAAAAACAGTTTAATTATATAATAAAAGAAAAGTTGAATATTTCTATATTGCACTTTAGTAAAGAGAAAAATTTAAAAGTTGATCAATAGAAGAATAAAACTATATTTAAAATTTGAAAGATTGAAATATATGAATGAACATAGCGGTCATCAAATACATTACAAATATATGAGGAATATCGCTAGACATAGAATATTACATGCGTAAGAACTACGCGTTAGTAGAAAACATATTTATAGTAATTAAAGTAATGGTATTTAAAAGAAATACGAGTAAAAATTAAAAGAAAAAAATAAGTGAAAATTGAATCAAAGTGATAGAAAAAATTAAAACACAGAAATAGGTAAAAATTAAAGAAATGGAAGAATATTAAAATACAGAAATGAATAAGAATTAAAACGCAGAAATCGATAGAAATTAATACACAAAAATTTATGCAAATTATTTACAGAAAAACGATCAAAAATGTTGCGAAATTAAACTGAATATTTTTTCAAAAATATATACCGGGTACCTCGTGCGTTTAATTGAATGCTACACGCGCATGCGCAAACGAGTATCCGTACCGGGCAATGGGGAATAGATTTATACTTGCATAAAAATTTAATCGTTTTCCAAAATGTAATTACTTTCAATTATGAAATACTGTTTTGCACCAGTGCTTCCGTATTTTAAATATTTGCTTTACGTGCAATTCGAACAATGCCTCGAAATTTCCAAAAATTAATTGCGACGAAAAAGAAATGAGAGAAATATATTTTGATAAAGTTCTAAGTTTTCGAGTGGGTGACTTCTCATTAAAAACTTCAGCACCAGAGCACATGAGAACAACGTTTTACACAAAATGATGCAGAGGCGTGAGTGGAGGGGAATTAATTTTAAATTACGAAGCAAAACTTTCCCAACGTTCAACGTTAAGTGAAATGGCAAAATTCTTCATTGAAAATTTAGAATAATTTGCGATAAGTGTTCTTGCAAATGAAACAGTTGCGCCAAGTTAAAATAATGGGAATTTAAATACAAAATAATTTTCGAAATATTTCGTGCAAAGTTTACTTAGGTTGTGAAGGATAAAGTCTTAATTTTCATAAAATGTTTTTTATAATTCTATATTAACATTTCTCCAAATAATGCTTTTACACTATATTTTTCATTTTTAATAAGAAATTTTATACCTATTTACAATCGTATATATTTGGATAAACAAATACGGGGAAGCATACTTTGTAAATTTCGAAGATACGCGTCGAGTTCCATGGCTGTTGCTAACTCCATGTGATTTGTTCACATTAATATGTGTCTTTTCTTCATTACTCCTGATGAAGGACTGCTGCTGATGCGTCCGAAAGCTTGAGTGATTAATATAATTGATATATTTTAATCTTGTGTATATTAATATATGTCTTTCTTAATAAAAGATACCTTATGGGGCGTTTTCATTTGTAGCCTAGTTTTTCAAGAATATGGCGGATGGTTAGTGTTTTAATACACACTATGTATTTTAGATGGTCAACTGATGCAGCAATTTTCTTCTACAAGCAAACACATGCATAATTTCCGTGTGAATTGAAATTTTCTTTACTCATTACAAGTTTTTCGTCGATGGCTGATTTTTCCATTTTAGCTCCCTTCTTGGTGAACTTGAAATATTTTCTCTAAAACTCTAAACCCTGCCTATAACCTACATTACTATGCACTACTATAGATAAATTGTCATTATGATTTAATTAAAGGAGATCCAAATAATTAACGGAACGTTATTTAAAGTCATTTTTGTTCATAGTAAACAAAATATGTAATTATTCTTGGTAATAAAGGGTATTTCACACAAGAATTACAATTTTACAAAAACATAATGAAAGTATATTTAATATGTGCGCCTATAAAATCACGAGGGTTAAGAAGAAACTTAGAAAGTCGACATGCAATTAAATCTGGAAAGAGCGTTCGTATTTAAATAAATACTTAAGTTAATTTGCTTTCATAAAATTTATCGATACTTGAATTTTTAGGAAAAAGTAAGCAGAAATGAAAACCCGTTTCTCCAAAGTTAATTGGTGAACATCGTCAGAATTTGGGCCCAATTAGCTTTTGACGGATAAATCAGCCTATCCCCAGATTCACCGCCATCTTTCGTCATTGCTAGATGAGTCAAATAACCGCCAGGCAGCGCTGCAGGACATTGCTTAAATCAATGTTCATAGCATCATCAGGAGCAGGAGGGGTTCACCTTCGTAAAGCTGTCGGTTGTAAATATTCTTCACGCTAATGTCATTCACTCATTCATTCATTCATACACACACACACACACACGAAAAATTAACCGAACCGATTCGTAACATGGAACTCGAACACCTTACTTAAGACAAGGGAGTTCGCCCCAACAGCCATAAAAATTAGCTGTTTAACGAAATACAGCGAATGACTTGCACAATGTTTATAGTGTGGTATAAAAGCTCTGCTTCATTGGTGAGAAAAATACGAAGAGCTTACGAAAAAAACATGTGACGAGGTAAGAGCAAACCCAAATTACGATATAATTTCCAGTAGCCTAAATTTAAGGATGTATATTATAGGAGTTCCACTACATCTGTTTTAAGGATCGTGAACTTACCAACCTCCACGGAAATTTGCATTTCACAAACTTTCCTCTCCTTTCAAAGTAATATATTTCAGCAGACAGATGGTCTTGTAATATGAAAACCTTTTCACTTATTTTATCCGTTATCTATTCACACTGTCGAAGAAAATAATTTTGAACAACTTTATCTTAAATTTCGGGTCCGATATTTCAACATTTTCCTAATACTTGATGATGAACCCTACTGATACCATTCTTCCCACCCGTGCCCTTAATTTTATTAATCTGAAGAGCTAATTATTGAAGAATTTTGCAGAGCCATAGATCCAAAAATAACATTTATTAATGCCTTAAACGTTTCACTTTTGATCAAAACACTCCCAAAACATAACTTATTTCAAAATAAAAAAATTAGAATAAATCAGTACGCCTGCCTCTTAGGAAAAGCATCAGAGAGTTTCCACCGGTTAGTTTCAGAACCTTCTATCTTTATAATTTTGATTGTCGTAGACAAACATACTGTTCCCAAAAATAAACTACAAAAGAATATGTAAGAATAAAGGGAGGTGAAATTGTGGGAGTCCACAAATCCACACCTACAATTTTCCTTCGAAAGCGAGTTGGACAATGAACTCCTCTTTCTCGACATTCTTGGAGAAAAAGGAGTTTTGTTATCTATTAAATATGCTCCATAAACCCCCTTCTATTCCGTTGCCGCCACATTTTTTGCCAGCGCATAAGCTTTATTAGAAAATGAGTAGTATTTATTGATATATGTTTGCCATTAGGATTTGTTCGACTGACATCAAAAACTTGATTACATCAGAGATATTGCAATATTTCGGGGATGCAATTCGCATATCATCGGTCAGGCCCTCAAACAATTATCTATCAGAAAACTGGATGCCTACCTTTTCCCAAGACAACGAATTAATACTGTAGACCAGTGGTTCTTCAACTGTGGTCCGCGGACCCAGGGGGCAGGACCGTTTTTAGCGGATGCGAGCTGGGTGGCCGCCCAGGGCCGCTAAAATTTAGGGCAGCCAAAATGTGTAGTGCAAATACCAAGAAATCAGTTTTTAGCGGCCCCATGTACTTTTAACAGAGTATTTGGTCAATTGACCATTTGCGGGTGAGGTCATACTTCCCATAATGCAACCTCTAAATGGTGGTCAAAATAAATATATTGTAAAATCTCTCTACAACAATATTATACGGACCGAGAAAAATTATCGTTGTAGAGGGAGTTATTGTTATAGGGAGGGTTCATTATACAGTAAAACTCCTCTTCAACGCTATTATAGGATACAATAATTTTTGCCACACACGTTCATGTAGCTCAAACTAGAGCTATTTTCTGTTTAGGGGAAAAAGAGGCGCGGACCTCATCCTGGGCTCTAACCAGGGTCCCCGCGTTGAGCCCGCGGTGTCTTGACCTACTAGACGAATGAGGACAAGAACAAACGCATTTTTCTCCGTATATTAGGATGTAAGATATTATTACCCTTCACAGGGATAACACAATTGCCAAATAATGGTCAACACAGAAAAGCCTCCGGGGCGAAACTTTTGTGAGTTTTACTTGGGGGAATTTATTATACAATAATTTTTGACACCCACGTACATATAGCTCAAACTAGAGCTTTTTCATATTTGGAGAAAAAGAGATGCCGTCAAGGATGAGGACGGGGTCTCTTTTTCTCCAAAAATAATAAAGTTCTAGTTTGAGCTACATATACGTGGGTGGCAAAAATTATAGTATAATAAATTTCCCCCACGAAAAACTCACAAAAATCTCGCCCCGGAGGCTTTTCTGTGTTGACCATTATTTGGCAATTGTGTTATCCCTGTGAAGGGTAATAATATCTTATACTTTTATAGGAACCGAGAAAAATTATTATTGTAAAGAGAATTATCGTTATATCGGATATCGTTGTAGGGAGGTTTTACTGTATTTGTTATTAGTCAAATGCGTTAGCATTAGTAGCCTATGTACGTTACCATGTTTATTGTGGTGGCAATATGGCCACTGCAGAGACTCGTGGCAGCCCACAAAACTAGAAAAATTACTTTGTAAGTTCTAATATTATAAAACAAGCAGCTTTGTTCGTTGAGAAACTTTTCATTAATTCGTTATAATTATAATAAATTACAATGATTCGTATTTTATTTAATTAATTTTTATCCCCTATTTTCAATTTAACTTCATTATCTTCTCTTTATTTTTACCTACAGCGTTTAGACCAGTAAAGGACTTTATGCTTTATGAAGGACGTAATGCTAAACCCTGGTAAATCATTTTATCGTTGTATTATGTCCAAAATACTTTTAAGAGCCGCTAAAATCTTCTTTGTCCAAGGCCGCTAAAATTTTCTTTGCCCAGAGCCGCTAACACCATAAGCCCGGCCCTGCAGGGGGGGTCCTCAAGACCCTCCCAGTGTTCCACAAAGATTCGAAAAAATACCGAAACAAGAGCAATTACTCTTTAATGCTAAGAATAAATTATGAGGGGACGAAAAATTCTTTCCTTAAATAGTGAAAATTAGTGATGAAACACTAGAAATAAATATGTATGATGCAAATTCTGGGCTTTAAACTTTGAGTTAATTCTTGGGGGTCCGCGAGAGCAAGTGATCTCTGAAGGGGGTCCGCGAGGGCAAGTGATCTCTGAAGGGGGTCCGCCGTCTAAGAAAGTTAAAGAACCGCTGTTTTAAACTATCTGTTTGCCTTTCATTCCTAATGTCAGCTACAAGGTTGCTTCTACTCTTTCGAAGTTTACTTTCAACGTCACTTTCATTTCCATCAATAAAATAAGCAGATTAGCCATACTTAATACTTGACGCCGTTTTCAGTTTAAAGAACACTAGGCATACGTTAAAAAACAGGACTTATCAAAATCATCCATATCGTTTCACTGTTGGTCATCATGCCACAAATGTAATTTCGACCAAACTAAATTGATCTTCAAATATCCTCCCCCGGCAGATTTAGATTTCTTTGAAGTCTTTTTGATTCATCAAAGCATTGAACACTTGATCAATGATACGGCTATTACGGCCAATAATCATCCAGCATTGTCTGGTTTTCTCCATTTCAATTTTCTTCCTTAATATTCTTTCTATTATCTGCCGCTAGAGGACACCACTCACTAACAATACCCACAACCTTACCCTGTTGCACCAGTTTCCACGCTTACTGTTATGAACACTTCTCCAGAAGGTGGTGGCAAGCCGTCGAAAAACGTTTAAAGCTATATTTAATAGCTCCAACTGTACCAATTGTGTTTATTATTATTTCTTAACCGAAAATTTTCAAATTCTGATTTTTGTAATGATTATTAATTGCATAATCGCGTATAGTGACTACTTATTTAATAATTACGGAACATTTAATAGTTACAGCTAATGTCCAAAATCTAACCTTTGTTTGAACTGGTTAATAAAAATTACATGTAAATTGATTACTGGGTAATTGTTGAACATCGGAAATAAGCAATTTAACTGTAAAGCGGAAGGTAAAAATTGTTTTCATTTGAAAATTTCGGTATTTACCCATCTTATATTTCCTTAATTATTTTCCAGTTGAAAATTGGCACAAATTACCAATCTCATTTCGTCTTAGTTTCCCTTGTTACTCATAGTCTTGGTTAATGCCCAATAATCTTCCGTTATTTCTTTTAACCAGAGGTTATTCTTAGAAGATCACGATAAACATTAAATTCTCAACACACATGCCCCTGCATCCAAGAAGAGCTGGCCCTGTGAAGGGTATTAAAAAGGCAGAAATCTTTAATTTCTGTGTTTAGAAAGGCTTTCTAGATGAGCTTTTCTTGTTATCCCGAAGTCTTATTAATTCTTATTTGACATTTACGTACCTTTTGGGTTTCTTAACGATGTCGCCTATCGCCGGAAATCTGACATCAAAAATGGCGAATTATTATCCTATTAAACTTTATTACACATAAAATGTTTAGCTGCGTACATTCTTAATTAAATTTTCAGATTTTGTTTCTGCAATACTTTCATTTTAAAACACTCGTGGGATTGCTTTGTTTAGCTACACAGACCCTTTTGTACATTTCGCTTTTCTTCTACGTTGGACCAAATTTGAAAACTATGCAAGCTTTTATTTAACTTTAGTGTAATTTAAATATTGCCCCAAAGTGGTAACAAAAACATTTTGTGGGATAAAGAGAGAGACATATTACATTCTGGAGATCTCTTTTATTCCCCACTCTCTTTTTCTCTGTTTCTTCCTTTTTCGCATTAATTAAGCTTTTAAAAAACAAGATTATTTTCTTCTGTAAGACGTGTGTGTGTCATTTAAGTGATGTAAAATATTCTTTTTGCTTAAAATTATTCAGTTTAACTTTTACATAATGGTATTTTATTTTTATTAAAAAAACTTTTAAGCCACCGCCTTTGTATGAGTTACCAATACAACAAGATAATGAAATGGTATGTATGAAACTAACGTATTTTAAGTTAGATGTTAATGTTAAGCTAAAGTTTAGTGTTTACATTCAGATAAATTTTAATGATTTTATTATACATATTGTAGCGTTCATAATAAGTCAAATTTTGCTGTTTGTGATAAGCATATATATTATTAGCAGAACAATGGTCAGACTGTTCTGATTAAAGTCATTTCTGAAAACAATGGTATTATATGGAAAGCACAAGTTCAAAGTAACATCATGGAGAAGGGAAAATGAATTTCGATATATATATATATATAATCTTACATTATTCTTGTAATACAATTATATACCTTGAACATAACTATCTGTATTCTAATATGCTTATATATATTTTAGTAAAATATATTTGACGGTATCTATTTTATTTACTTTACTCTAGCATTTTTCTGATGCATTTTGTAAATAATGAAAGGAAATTTTTACAAATCTATAAAGTTCACAAGCATCACATCTATCGACATCCCGAAATTATCAGAATTTCATATCCACCAACGTCCCAAAAATATCCGGAATTCTTGAGAACTAATGTTTTTCCTTAATTTTAAGATATCACACTCCTCGTAAATTATTACCAAATAAAGAAAAGATAATTAATCCATTTAATTATTTGTAATTGTAATAATTATTCCATTTATGTTGGCTTTGCTTGTCTCTCTCGACAGATCAATGAACAACTGTTTTGCAAACAGAACATACATTTGTCGATAGGGCTGTGTATCACAGGTACAGTGAACATGCCGGATAATTTTATT
This sequence comes from Dysdera silvatica, assembly GCA_006491805.2. Classification (NCBI taxonomy): domain Eukaryota; kingdom Metazoa; phylum Arthropoda; class Arachnida; order Araneae; family Dysderidae; genus Dysdera; species Dysdera silvatica. The sequence continues at coordinate 6,594,735 of QLNU02015270.1, read as the reverse complement.
AATGGGCTTATGTTAACATCAAGCACTGCTAATATGAGTAATTTCCGGATAATTACCAAAGCACACACAGTATTCTGTATTTATTATTTATTTTCCAAGTCTTCGCTGCAATTATTGGAAGTTCGTGAAAGTCACGAGTTAAGTTTCGTCATCAATTACCGTAAACTCATTAGTCGAAACTTGGTACGATGAAAACGGATTCTTAACTAGAAACGAAATAAAAGTGCGCCAAGGTTGGCGACATTAGATGGAAGATCACGTAATGCAAGGGTTTGAGCAAAAGAGAGACGTGATCTTGCAATTTACTGTAAATACTGTTAAAACCGCATACTTTAATTTCATCAGCTTTTCCATACCAGTTTTGTTCAATTCAAGGTGGCTGCATTAATTCAATAAAAGCGAGTATACAATGATTTAAAAATAAAATTTTGAAAATTTAAAATGCGAGACTGAAAGTGGATTCATCGGTAAATTTCGCCTCGTGCACAGATGCAAAAAGGGGACTCGATAAAACGCGTCACTTGCCTTTCTAAAAAATATATTATACCTTTAGGAAAGAGAAAATTACAAGTAAATTCTATTTGCGCACAATTGGAACTAGGTGCTAAATTCCCTTCCCCGATGTCGTGACGCCCGCCCATATTATGCTTGACTACGTGATGCTACTTGCATGGTAAGTTGAGAGGTGCAGTGTTTATTATAGGGGTGTATAATATAGTCAACAGTGTACAGTCAGTATTATTAAGGCAGTTAACAGTGTACAATCAGAACGGTTAATTCAGTAATAACGTAGTTAATAGGGAATGGTTAACACTATTAATGTTAAGCGAAATAGAGACACACTGCGTGAAACTAATAAACAAACAAACACAAATTATCGCAGCTAAAATTTAATAACATTTACAGCTGTTTCAATAGAACGTGGCTACTTTCTTCAGGAATGAAAACTAAGCTGTCAGCGTCAGCCAGCAGCTTAATGGATGTCATTCTGAAGAAAATAGCCGCATGCTATTGAAGCAGTTGTAAATGTTATTGAATTTTAACTACGATAATTTGTATTATATTTGCTTAATATCAATGTAGTTTATATTGTTATTTGTTATAACATAATTACCAATTTAATCCCAGATAAACTATCAACATTGCTGAGAACTTTAAGTAGTATACTAAATCCTAAGGTCCTTAAGTAGTATACTAAATGCTAAGGTCCTTAAGTAGTATAATAAATGCTAAGCTCCTTAAATAGTGTACTAAATGCTAAGATTAATTAGTATACTAAAAGCTGAGCCCCTTAAGTAGTATACTAAATGCTTAGCTCATTAAGTAGCATACTAAATGCTAAACTCTTTAAGTAGTATACTAAAATTTTTAGTAAGCCAACTGTCAAAATTAACGGAGTAATATCCTATGAGTCGTTTTGTGTCAAAGCGATCATTTCGTCTTCCCGAGTCCTGTAATTCAAACTAAACTTTATTCTAAATCGAAAAAGAAGTAGGAGCTATAAAAACTGAATTTTATCTAAAAAAAGAAATAGCTGATGAAATTTTGAGGGAGAAAAAAGTTGTGCATGAAAAAGCAAAGCTTCGAGTTTGGATAGATGGATCCTTTTGTGAATTCGCATAGAGAGTTTGCTCGCAGGCTGACCAATCGTTTTGTGAATGTCTTACAAGCTCTGAATGAACAGAAAAAACATTCATTTACAGAAAAATACACAGAAAAGTGCTTTTCTGTGATTTCAGAAAGTAGTTCGTCTGTGCAGTCGCTTTGAAAAATATTATGGACTTTGAAGTGAGGCAGTGTCCATTCATAAAATGAATGTAAGCTTTACTTTATTTGTGCCACTTCGTTTATTCGTGTAATATTACGTTAAATGAGAACGAAACCTCTATTAATGGAACAAATGATGCATATGTAAGATACAATTACATTTTCTGAAATTTTTGGTCCATTATTTTTGAGTACTTTTGCTGTAAGTCATGCACAAACTTCAGCGAAATTTGATCTTTGGCTCGGCTTGAACTTGGTTCCCATTAGTGAAAGCATTTCATCGTCGAAATATTTTGAACCTTGTTAGCATTTAATGACCCACGATCATCATACGCCAAAGGCACATTAAATCGTCATTTATCAAAGCCCTATTAAGCCCATTTAAGTCATTAATTATATTTTATGCATAATAAAAATATCAGTTAATTATTATCGCTCATAAGATTCGAAAGTAACTCGAAGATTTCATTAAAATTACGTGAACTGCATTTTTAATCAGTTAATTTTCATCGTGAACACATGCCTTCATTTCCCTACATGCTAATAATCCGATTACGCTTACCATTATGCTTGAAGCATATGAAGTTGATAAATGAAGCAGAGGGAGGAAATGGTTTGGATTCAGACTGAAGGCCAAATTTGGAAGTCGAGGTTGTCAGAGTCGCAACGCTTCCTCTAATCGTAAATTCTTTAACCAGTCCAAAGACGTAAGGCACCGATCCATCCTGGAGAGGTTGGGGTGAAGGATGTAAGGTAGTAACCCATCTCAAGGAAGAGGGGTACAATTTCTTTCCATTCAAAACAAATGGTAACTATAACAATTGTTATTTCGACACTGGCCTAAGACTTAAAAACACAATGTTTCGAGGGCAACTGCTCCCTTTTTTCAGGTGAAGGCAGAATTCTGCCTTAACTTGACAAAAGGAGCAGTTGGTTCTTGGAACGTTGCTTTTTTTATATCTTACGTCAGCGTCGATGTAATTGTTACGGCACCTACTGTGAAACTTTCACATTGCTTTGTTCAATGGTAACTGAAACAACTGGTAAGTAAAATTGTTCACCGATCTAGGTAGAAGCGAAAAACATTTGAAAATTCATCCATCCATGAAAACAAGGATTCTTATTTTCAGATCTCCTTAAGCCTTTGTCTGTGAATTTTAAAGTGCAAAGATAGCAAGAATCATAAAAAGATTAACGTGGGTATAACATGATTGGAACCATATTCCTAACGAAACTCTAGCAGCAGCCTAAGACTCACATTCGGAAGAAAACTTCAATCGTTGTAGTCAAACCCATGCCGATGATCTAAAGTTTTCGGCCAATGATTTTCATTGGATTAAATTTTCCGAATACCCTTCTCTGCACAGTGTACATGCAGATATATTCAAAAATTTACAAGCTACATATACACATATATTAAATAATTCTGTCCAGAAATAAACATGAGATTTACAGTCATGCGTTAACTAAATCATCTCAGATCTTGCGAAACTTATAATTTAATTATAAATGACGACCGAAATTAATTTGATCAGTTACAGAAATATTATTAATCCAGTCATTGATATGACGGAGTACACTTAGCACTAATTGTCAAAATCATCCGCCACCTATTTGTCGAAAACATATCTTGTATATTTAAATTCCAAGCTCGAAACGATGCACATTCATTATCTCCTTCCACCGTCTAAAATCGATCTGTTCTAGTTGCATCTTTGATCAAATGCTTGCATTTCTCGTCAATTACCATGTTCCCTAAATGTGCATTACGTAATTGATTTCTTCCAAGTAACCGCCACATTTATCGCAGAATACTAAGTAAATTGCTGCAAGAAAACACTTATCTTTAAATACAAATTTCCTCTCCGATTATTGGACGTTTCTGAGAGTAGGATATTATTAGAGGAGGTGCTGTGTGTATTCAAAATGAACTAATATTTCCCTAAAGATAACAGAGCATTGGAGACATAATTGCGCCCCTTGTTGGGAAGGGGGCGCTGAAATATTTTGAAATGGTGGAGGAGATAATTAGATAACCATTATTTAAGTTTACAAATATTCATTCAAGTGTTACTGTGCTTTAGGTTGTTGGATTCAGATTCTAAAAAGGTAGTTTAAATCTTTGGTCAGTTTGTGATATTGAAAAAAATAAGTGTTGAGGAAATACAGCAATTTCATCCCGTTAAAATGTTATTTATTTAATGCTTTAAGTGTTCAAGGTTTTATCATTAATACACGCTAAAAGATAACTAAATTAGAATGCAACGTTAAAAGACTTTTGTGCGCCTTTTTGGGGAAGCTTTCAATGAGACGTGCACACACTTTAATGGTAAGTTGAAGACTGATTTGATTTTAGAATTCGGAAAACAATTACACTGTTTCCAAATATAGAAAATAAAATTATAATTATGAAATAAATGTTGCCAGATTCGGAAGTTAAAATTATGTATATATATATGGAAACCATAATGTAAAAGGAAACAATATGGCATTTTGCCGATTTTAGAAATGGAACTTGCTAACTTCTCTTTCCTTGCGCTTTTAAGTGGCAACTGTTAAGAAAGCCTGCGAAGTGAACATACCGTTTTTATGGCGGGAGCCCACAGTATATTTATGTCGCAAAGTTTAAATCTTTAAAATTTACAAAAACCATTATCTTAAATGATACAGTTAATTGCATATCGATTGCATACAAATTAAGAACATGTGTCACAAGCGTTATAAAGGAAGAATTGCGATTGGTATGATGCACTACGCAAAAATAGGAGATAAATAGAACAATATTTTCGCAGTTAAAATTAAACAATT
>QLNU02015270.1:6558714-6590060 GCA_006491805.2 Dysdera silvatica | reverse complement strand
TGTTTTTAACTGTACAACGTGAATGTAGCCAATGTATTTTGCTTTTCTTATAAGTAGCTGATAGCTTAATAAATATTTCTTTCATGCACAAAAAAAAAATGTTTAAAGAACAGTAAAAGTTTAATGAACTATCGAATGCACAAAATTATACACGGAAATAATCAAAAGCAATACAAGCGAGCATTCAGAATCAACTTCCACTTAAATGCATTTAACCGTATCTGATGTACCAAAGAAAAAACACTGATATTTTTACAAAAAATAAGTGACAATTTTTTCTAAAGATCATAGAGGAATGAAGAAAATTCTTTTGTTGTTGACAAACGATTAAATTTCATTGATAAAAAAGCAACAGCTTTAGAGAAAAATGTATTTGTTACATCTTTACTTGATTTTTATTTGAAAAGAGTCATCGTCAAGAACCGAAAGTACTTCTCTAAGAAAAAAATCTCTTCAAGAATGTCCATCATGATTCAAGTTCATTTACTGGAGGTCGGTCAGATTATTGACAAATGAAAGAGGACTTTTTGAATTTGCTAGTTCTTCATTTATATAAACCGTTGACTTTTTAAACAAGTCAATTTGTGGAAAGATAAAAATGTTTGCTTTAGACTACCGGTATATATTACTACTAGAAGGATAATTTTACAACAATGGTTCCACTTGTTATTTTAAAGAATCTTCAATTATTGCGTATTAAATTCTGATCAATCATAAAGCATGCGCATTGTTAATATTTTGAAGGAAAGTAAGGTCGAATTAGGCTATCCTTTCTCCACTTTATATCTCTAGGTTTAATATAAGCAACGTATTTCATTTCAAATACTGCAAGACTTCCTTTAACCGAAATATTTTTAAGCAAAATATCGATTAACCAAAATATTTACGGTAAGGTGGAGTGAAACAAGTGAATTTTTAATTTATTTTTTTTATTTTAAAATCCAATACCGCGGAAAAGTTGTCTTATACGCTGCATAGTATTGTGGTAAAATTTGGTCGAATTTAGTTAATACCTTCTACCACCCCAACAACCTTGAATGTTCCATATTTTTGCATTTTTTGATGGTATTGGCTTGGAAGTAGGAAATTCTACAATAGGCTTCTTTTATAGTCAGAATAATTTTATATGTTAATATGTAATTAACCATATTTTAACTCTAATGACTTAATTACTAATTTTAGTAATGTAATTACTAAGTTTAATAATTTGATAATACGAATAATACAGATTTAGTCAAATGCATGAACTAAAAGATGAATCACATTTGCATGCTGAAATATCTAAAACCTTCTTCAAAGCTCTGAATCTTGGCTTTGTATGTTTTGTCAGTCTTTAAATGGTTTCATAAGCTTCATATATTTTGCATGGTATGCTTGCAAGAGTTGTAAAATTCTGTTATGGGAAGCTGTAGGAATGGATGCTTTATGCCAAATTTGTTGTAACTTACTTGGCTATTTCAGCTTTGGCTATTTTTTTACCTTGGCTATTTCAGCAAACGTTGGCTCCTCTCGGATTTCCTTCTAATTGAACCTTGTCCATGCACAAATTTTCATAACTTGTTCGTAAGTTGGCATCATAGTTTCACTTAATTCAAATGGTGTTCCGAACATGTGGCAGCTCACGGAGTATCTTGTTTTCACACCTAACAGACTTGGTGATGTGAATTCGTTTAATTTCATTATTACTCATAGGCCTACGCAGAACGTTCATAAGATAAGGGGGTGTTATAAACTCAACGGGGGATTACAGAGCTACAACTCACATATTCCTATGTTAAATATACAAAATTTCATTGCAATGGGGGTTACAACCCCCATCAACACCCCCCTGCATACACCAGTGTGTGAGTATGCCAGTGCTATCATTTAACACGCGAAAATTAACCAAATGTAAAATGCCAACGAAGGTAAATAGTCACAGCTAATTATTTCACTCTTTCCCTTAACTGACAACAACATACTACTTATTTATGCAAGGTATTCAGGATATGAATTTACGAGTAACCAGTGGCGGTTCAAGGATAGGGTCGGGAGCCATGCCGCTCCCATAAAATATAACTGGATTTTATTATATTGCTTATGTGCACTGGCGCCGCTGGTGATGCCAGTGCACATTGCCAGGAATTTACGCCCCGCCATTTTTCTTTTGTATAGAACCGCTACCGCGAGTAACTAATTAACCGTCTAAACACTTGAGTTTTTCAATAAATTCGACGACGTTGCTGTGGCAGATGAAATTATCAGAATCCAAAGATATTTCAGAGCATTAATAAATAATACATCAGGTTGCTTTCGCACGTTATTAGATCTAATCATCACAATTTTTATTTCTGAAAATAAATTGTATGGTTTATTGAAAATTTTACATTTTTTACAAGATTCGACGTCGTTGAGGAGGCAAAACTTCTTTCCAAAAAATTAAAACATATATATATATATATAGGAATCCTAACTAACACCAGAGGTAACAACTATTGCACAGTATTGGATTTGAAATTTCAAACTTCATTTTTTCACTCCACCCTAACGTACAGTGTTAGAAAGGATTTTTTTACGACTTTTCTACTGGTTTAGAGCATGAAAATTTATCTGAAATATTGTACAGGCTTTCTCTGCAAACTACAGCAGGTACTGTGTTTTTTTTGGTTTTTTTTGCAGATTAGACTACGGTTTATTGAACAATCTGACGAAGCACAGCTTTCAGACGTTCTTCTATTGAAACGATGGCGATATATCGTTGCGTGCAAATGATATGAAAGAAAGAAACAAAGGAAAATTGAAGTTTTTCAAAAAAAAAAAAAGCAATTAAAACGTTCTGGAAATTACATAATATAGCACATATTGTACGGAATGTTGATAAGTATATAATTATTAGAGTATATAGTGAGTTTTTTTACGTATTTCCACCTTTCAATTGAAGAAATCGCTATTTTTTATCCGAAATTTTCATCATCTGAAACTGTGCCACCCTTGTTTCGGTTAACAGAGGTTTTACTGTAATCTTCTATTATAAATTCTCTTAGTTACATGCACTCTTTTGGAGGAACAAAAAAAAACAAAAAAAAAACCGAAGCACCATGAAGAAATTATCTGTTTTTATTGAAATTAAATATATATCCAGCACATACGCAGGTAAGGAAATGATAAAACGTTCAAGGCTGAAGACCCATCAATGGCTAGGAATTGTATAGTGGACGTTCAAATCAATAGTTGGTAAAACTCTTCCCACCCTGGAGGCAATGCATGCTTCTATACATCTAGGTGAGGAGTAATAAAGGTTCCTAATGTCATCCTGCGACACATTCTGCCAGGCATTCCTCACTTGTTGCACCAGATCTGCGACATTTTGCGGTGCCCGAATCTGGCAGCCTACCATGTCCCATACATGTTCGATTGATAAACGGTCTGGAGACCTTGTTTACCAAGTAAGAGAATCAATAGCACAGAGCTGCCTCTGTATCACAGGTATACGAACCTTATGGGGCTTGGCATTATATTGTTGGAAAATGGCCCAGGCTGTTGAATCATGAAGGGTAATGCAGACGTTCGCAGGATGTCATCAACATATCGTTGAGCTGTTGAAGTTGTACGCAGGAAGACTAGGGGCGTCCTGTTGTCGTATGAGATAGTACCATACACCATCATACTAGAGTTAGTGGCTGTGTGCTTCTGTAAAACAAAAGGCGTTTGGGACCGCTGGTCCTGGCACCTCAACACATGGATTAACGGATCATCTGCTATAAGACTGATGCAGGATTCATCGCTAAATATTATGCGATGCCAATCTGCTGGCAGCCATGATGATCGGCTACGACACCTCATGACGAATTTGTTGATGGTATGGGATAAAGTCAGGTGTCGTAAAGGCCACTGAGGGCGTAACCCCACCTCAAATCAAGCGTCCTGAGATGGTAGAAGATGCCACGGGTAGTGTAGAAGAGACCGTAGCACGTTGGATGGCGGACAATGATGCCGTTGTGCCATTTCGGGCCTGTCGCACAACCAACCGACCTTGCCTCGAATTCGTGCACCTTGGCCTTCCAGAGCCTTTATTCTGCCGATGAGTTCCTCGCAGCAACCATTGCTGCCAACACCCTTGAACAGCAGTGTCCGTACGGTGCAGGTGGCAGCCTATTGCTCAGTAGGACCAGCCAGCTTCAAGCATCCCGACTATGCGACCACGTTCGAAGTCGTTCAGTTGGGTGTAAGATCTTTAACAAAGTCGTAACGGCATTACTTGTTCCGTCTCCAGGGAACTGCAACGCTGATAACGAAAAAAAATAAACCGTCCGCAATTTTTACCTCTTTTATACGATGCCAGTTGCGCAGTAGAAATGCGCGCTATGATCGAAGTTAACACTCATTGGCTTTGAAAATTTAATCATTTGCATACTTGGTCTAAAGGAATTAGCATGCGAACTTTCGAGATGATCGGATTAGTTTATAGGGGCGTTTCGGGTTGTTTTGCAAAAGAATGTACAGAGTGCACGAAAAGTTCGTAAAAACTTTAAAAAATCATTAAAAAAGGAACAAATAATGATAAAGAATTACGGTTTGCACTGAAATTTTTCTAGAAAAATCAGATTTATTTAGTAGCAAAAAAAGTTTAGTTAAAAAAATCACCTTCGAACGGCGCTGACAACTCCAAAAGACAATAAACAGTACAATTTTGCGTTCCATTGGTTTATTATTTCAACAGTTGATCAATATGACCTCTAAAACATCGTATGACAGAACGCATCGCATTGAACAGAACGCATCGCATCGCATTGAACAGAACGCATCGCATCGCACAGAAAACATTGCATGACGTGGCCATTTCTCGTCTTCAGTTGTTTCACCGTACGAAATTTTCGCAACGCAGTGGCTTCTAATTCAACATTCAGGTAGAAGAACTTCATAAGCAAATATGATTTGGCAACGATAACGATCTCCGGGGGTGGGTAGTTCTCCCTCCGTTTCCTAATCCAATGTACCTTCATTTGAATCGGTCAGTTTTCCTTTTACAGTATTATCATAAATGTGTACAAACTTCTTAATTCCGATACTGAAAGGTTTTGAATAGAACAACAAGGCTAAACGTCGGTAAGTATATGGGGTCATCAATCAGAAATACATCAACATTATGAAACACTTAACGGGGCCACGACATATGGCCGTTAACCGGAAAGTTCGTTAACTAGAAGGTTGTTATTGAGAGAGTTTACCGTATCTCACTAGATTATTACTAGCGTATACTACAAAATTTAACTTTGTATAAACTGTAATAAATGTATAGATTTTAATAATTCGGATATAGAATAAAACATTAGTTTACTGAATATGTTTTTAAATTCCGCGTGCGCATTATTGGTGATAAATTCTGAACTGGATTCCAAGAGACCACCGAAGACCTAGAAAACGTCCTCAAACTAGATGGGTGGATGAAATAAGAAAACAGGTTGGGGTGACGTGGAAGCGAATTGCTCAGGATAGACTTGTGTGGAAAGCATTTGGAGAGACCTTCATCCAGCAGTGGATAGATAATGGTTGAATATGATGATCGTTATTGATACATAATCAAATTGCAAAAGATAATCCTAACATTTTTTATTCACAGGGAGTTTTTCGACGTAACGCCCGAATAAAACTATATCCACAAATAGAAGGCTTCAGTATACCCAATTCTGCCCGTCCCAAACCTCTACCACAAAAATCGGAAACATATCAGTAATAACAACTTGAACCATTGCAGGCTGATATAAATACAGAACAACCTTTGCTATCTAAACAAATTGGAAACAAATGTTTGGAAATAATGGAGATTGCTTCAATTCGGAGTTCTGACACCAGGTATGATATTCATTGAAAGTACACATTTAATAGGAAAGGAATACTTTTTTTAAAATGAATACAATTTTCCAATTTGTTATCTTAAATTTTTTTTATTAGAAATGAAAGTTTGTTTAGCACAATTTGGATTGGCAATCCTTTTGCAGCCGTCATCTGGAGTTTCTTCAACAGTATTAGTTCTTCTGATTCAGAAGAATTTTGCTACTCCAGTCATGATAAATATTCCGGAAAATAATTATCATGAAAAGAGACGTCTGATAACAGAATTCCGGATAAAAAGGAGTCTGATAACAGAGGTTCTACTGTACTCCTTGCTTAGACAGAAGCGTGGGAGTGGTACAGTGTTTAAGATAAATTAATCATATATATTTGACTTCGACAGAAATAAAAGGATTCCATATCATGTGGCGAAAAACTACCGATTGAAAGGCAGTAAACATCATATCTAATCAATGCACTATAAAACAACAACAGGGATACGTCAAAAAACGTATAGTTTATTGCATAAGTAGTATATAAAGACGTATACGAATATACATTTCGAAGTTTCTCTCTCTGGGAAATTAAAACGAGTGTTCTCCCAGATGTGCACATCCGAAAAAAGTAAGACCGGTGGTGAAGGTTTAATGCAATAAATATTTTTTCCCGATTGGGACTTCCTAATTAAATGAATTATTTAGTCCTTGCGAGAATAAACAACTTTGCTAATCTTCAAAGTTTTGGCCATCTGCGTAAGTTTGCCTTCGACCAATTATTTTGAAAAATTTGTTTACCTCGGTATTTCGTTAAATGAATGCGATTTAATTGGTTGAAGTTGAAATTTTTTCCCAATCGAAGAAGCTGCGAAGCACGTCGTGTTTTGAAAATTTACTCTGATGATAATTAGAAAAGTTTGGTAGATGTCGCTGCTAGTCGAAAATCTATTAATGATGAAGTAGGTTTTGTTGCTCCCACGACTTACTGCTAATCTCGAAATGAGAATGCACGAGAAAATTCGAAAAATATTCTTTTTGATTATTTCATTTAAAAGAGATATGACGTACCGGAATCTGTTTTTTTTTATTAGTTTCAAAATAAACTTTAATCAGCGAAGAAATTCTATAGCTTATTTATGCCATCGTAAACCAGAGCTATTGTGTAATGTGGCTTTGGAAACTTTAAGGCAAATATATTCTTGAATGTTTTGCAGAATCTTGATAAACCTCTAACGACACACGCTAAAATTATCGAAAAAAAATTCTTTTTTTTTTACCTTCAAAGTATGTCTCACTATTTCACCGCGTATTAGAAAAGTTGTGTTAGGGTTTTGCTTAACTTTGTTTTTTGATTGTACTATAGGATCAACTATATTCTGAATTTTTAGGCTACAACGCTGAACATGTTGGTCAATTCTCATACGCTGATTCCTTTTGTTAGATTTCTATGACAAATCTCAATTTACGGGTAATCATTGAGCAAATAAGATTTGTCAACAATTGAGAAAACCATTAAATTATGGAAGGATTCAGAAGTTATTGATAAGTGCATTGTTTGTAACATTTTTCACAAATGCCAGGTGTTTGGCTATTTATTCATTAATCTTGGAAAATGGCAGAAGCTATAGTCATCTTGGGTGCGCTATGTGGAGGCTTACTACATTACACCTTCTTAGAAATACAACTGAAGAACTTGAGAATTAACCTTTTAGTCCTTCAGAAGACAGATTCCACTGATCAGGTTCGAGACTGTTAATAATTCGCAATGGACTTTTAAAAATATTTTAATAGACTTTTAAAAGTTCACAATATCGATCACGTCTTTTGTCTTTCGTGGAACCGCAGTCAAGCCACTTGGCTAATCAAGGTTTAATTAAGACTTAAATATAATGAAGTATGCGTTCAAAAAGTTTGTAATTAATAAAAAAGGGACTGAAGAGATTCCATAAGCATGGAAGCGGTATCAAAATGATCATTTGCTGATGTTGCACTTAACTGGAAAGTGGGTAGGTGGACGTTGAAAACTGAAACTAAGAAGACAAATTGCAGGAGCAATAAAAGAGCCGGCATTCTCAATGATTTTAGCTTTTATTATAATAACATAATGTAACATATAAAGATACTGAATTTGTGTCCAAAACATATCCCACATTTTTGGATCGAAAAGCGCCAAATATGGCTCAACAGAGTTTAAATAGAAAGTGCGTTGATTTGTTGGATGGAAAGACAACAAACAGCTTTCGCAAAAGATGAAGTAAAAGAATATAGCTGCAAACATATTATAATTTACTTGGCCCAAACAAATAAAAAGATTCAGTTGTATTTTGTTATAACGGACTAATCTTCAGAGTAGAGTAGAGTTGAAAAACCCGGGAATTTTGGGCAAATTGGAAACTTTGAATATAGAAATGAAAATAGCTAGAATAAAGGAGGTAGTCCCGTCCGCGCCTTTCTTCCTATTGGTCGATTCGACACAATCGATCAATAGGAAGAAAGGCGCGGACGGGACTACCTTTTTTATTCTAGCTATCTTGGTTTCTTCCCATCAAAGTTTTCATTGTGTCCAAAATTCCCGAGTTTTTTACAACTCTATCTGGAAGCGATAGAGCGCCGATTACATAATAAGCAAGAATAAATATTCGATTTCTGGGCTTGGTACGGATCAAACGCGTTTTCTTCGCTTAGCTTTCCCTCACATTTTACACTTTTTCTTAAATATATAATTTATTTATTTCCACCCCATCATCTTGCGACGAATGAATGTTGGATTACTGGAGAGTCTGGCGGCCATAGAAGTTTTTGTGCTTTCATTTGCGTTTGCCCGCATTTCTGGGCTGACGCATGAGTAACTTTGCTAAATCCCACTAAACGCATGACTGACGCAAAAGTGACGCATGAGTAACTTTGCTAAATTGTTTTTTTTCTTCCTATATTCACGTAGTTATCTTCTTCAATTCGGACCATCTTTGCAACTTATATTTTTCAATAAAACTTACTGACTAAAAAACGTGCTTTAGCTCATTTGAAGTATAACGATTTTAGACGTTTTCCAGTTTTTTGTAGGTTTAAGTAAGCTTTATCCCCCCCTTCATTATCCATCAAATTCCTCCTTCATATCTCTTCCGATCATCTCATTGCTATCAGATGACCATCTTCCGTTCGCGTTCCTTTACATCATTCTGGTGTTTGTGGGACTAAACCTAACTGACGATTCAGAATTGTTTAGCTACAGTCAGTTTATCCAATATCATCGTTTAGGAAGCGTGCAAATATTACGTAAGCACCTTGGAATGAGGGTGGTTTCCATTGGTCTTATTTTCCTATGTTAGCCAATGTTAATTTTTGCTTTCTTGAGGGGAGGGTGAAATGGCCAAAATATTGCTTACGTAATACTTGAATTTCCCTTATAAGAAAAAAGGAGCGATGACCATGACGGTTAATAGATGCATTTATCCAATAGGTCTGCAAAGATATGCTATTTCTGACATATGAAGCTCTTAAAAGAGGACTGTTGACGATACAGAAGAAATTGAGGAAACTTGAGTGATTTCCTATAAAACCAGTGAACAGGCGAAACATCTAATCAATTAAATGGACGAAGAGAATGGTTAAAGTGGATTCAAAAAGATTCACAAAGCAGGAAATATCCCAGTTCCATAAAAATGCTTCATGTATTATGTAAACTCTGGGAAGGGCAGAATGATATTAACAACGAAAGTCTCGGAAGTTGTCTTTCCTTAAAGAAATTCAAGCTTATTAAACATTTTGTTTATGAATAGCAAAGTAGGATATCAATGATCTTTCTCTTGAATCATATTAATTATGTGAGAGACGCATCCACAGATCGACAGAAAAACTTTAATGAACAGAACTGGCAACGGACTCTAAAAGGAGATCGAAAAAGAACTGGTTATGAACATTCGCTCTCTCAACCTCATTTCGAAAGCACGTGTAAAAAACGCTCTCGCGCTGTACTTAATGTTAATTAAATTAAGTTGATGTTTCTCAATTTCGCATTTAATTCTTCACGATTATAGGCGGTAGTAACCTTCTATAATTATATGAAGAGGTTGACGTTGTAAACAGCGTGATTTAAATGTTCCTCAAATACACACACACTAAAACAGTAACTAGCGAATTTATTTGGCTTGAAATCGTAAAAATTGACACTTTTTTCGTAGTATTTTTTCTCACGTTTTCGTGCCAAACTTCGCCAAAATTGCACCAATTCTCTCAAATCTGGAAATAGCTTTTTCAATTTTAACTTACTTTTAATTTAATTATTTTTTTGCATATAAGTCATTAAGGTATTTAAAGGAAATATTTGTGCATGCTTTTTATGGGCCTGTATGTACAGAAAATTCATATCAGTTACTTCCATAATAACAATTATGCATCAGCAGTGTTCGATACATAAATTTAACACGTTCATTAATTTCAAAAATATACAAAAATTTCCTGCATATAACTTAAAAAATTTAAAAAACTACAAATATCCTCTAAAGTAGAAATTAACCTATTTATATAAATACGTGCAAAGTTCTCTCTACTTTGATTCAGTGCAATACAATTTAATAGCTTTCAGAGAACGAGATTTTGTAAACTTCGGATTTAGCAAGAAAAAATGGTGAGATTTTTAAAACAAATGTAGAAATTCCTAAAAATAAAGATTATTAAATTAAGAAAATATCTGTGATCATGAATGTCTGAGGCGAACCTGATGACCCGAAATTTCCAGTATTTGATACTGGAGAATTTCTAATAACTCTTATTCCTGTTAGAATACATAAGGTGTCTACACTAAGCACATTTTTTTAGATAATGAGCTGAACTGATGACAATATATTGAATGCGCTACATATTTTTCGAACGAAAATAATTTAATACTTATCCAAAATACTGACGTAGATATTGCAAAATGAAGCAAACAATCATGGACCTTTTCTTTGACCATCTTTAAATAAAGCTTATTTTGGAAATGCTTACTAATGTAAATACAATACAATATGATTAATTTTCCAGGTATATTAAACGTTACATTTCTTTATATATGCCACACAATATTTAAACTAATAAAATATACCTGAGGGATGACTGGAAAAAGCTGGTAAGTTCCAGCTTATTTCTTTATATAATCTTTTTAGATTACACAGGTCTGCGTAATTATATCTTTTAAAACTAGAAGCGCCGTTGGGATAATTTTGACCCTTTTTTTCCAATTTCGCATAATTTATTTGAACGTACAGTTAAACATCGAAGCTAATATTCTTTTTTTTATATTAAATATTTTATATATATTTTATATATATTTTACATAAACGAGGGTTTGTAAAATAATAAAAGTAATAATTATATAATATAATACAATAATAATGAATATAATAATAATAATAATAAAATTATAATTTTTTATATATATTTAATATTTTTTTCTTAAAATGCTTCCAAGTGTACTGTGACAAATTGCCATATCTATATGTTAATTATTAAAGTAAATAATCATGGAAATATATAGAACAGACAACAGGGAGCATTTTGATCCTCATAAGAAAAATCACCGATTTTCATGTGAATATTTTCGAATGCCCGATGCTTCATTTTTGTTTTCCAGGCATGGGAAACACGCATCTCTTGTCGCGATGACTTATAGTAGAAATGCAGAAGCCACTGGAAAAGAATTTTTGAAGGGAAACTAGTCCTACAGCTACGATCGAGAACAAAACTCGACTCCACTTTCCACAGCAGTGTTCTCGGAGCTTTCGATTTCGACCAGTGTGTGTAAGCATTTTTCCGTATAAGCAATGTCGATAGGATTGAGTATACAGAAGACCCTTGACTACCTGGAGTAGTTAGATTCGGAAATCAGTAGTGACGACAGCAACGATGAAGATTTTGTTGCTATTGTGAACTTATAAAATTTATCGTCCTCAGCAAACAGTGACAGAGATGCTGTGGCAAATTCTGGCAATGTGATCTCTCCTCTTATACGCGGACCAGGACGTTCAAATGAGTGTGGGTACGGACGAGGCAACAACATATCCATTAATTCTGCTGGCAGCAATGATGATAAGTACACGTCATCCAGTGCTCTTCTTTGGATCCCGATGAACCTTAGCAGCACCGTTTTCACAATACGTCTCAGGCTAGCTGGCAATATTATGACAATTGAAAGTGTACCACTGTCTTTTTCTCTTCGTAATATTGGAGGTGACGGCAACTGGAATGTTACTCTGGAGGAACGTTATGCCTTTTTTTTTGCCCTCCTGTACGCACATGGTACACTAGGTCATTTAAAAGTTTGTGAAGGTAATTTGTGGAACAAGAATTTTGGACCATCTGTGTTCAAAGAAACAATGTCGCGCAATTGGTTCCGTGAAATCATGCTGTATCTCAGATTCGATGTCCGAAGCAGCAGAGCTGAGCTTCTGGCCACTAACAAATTGCTCACTCTGATGGTGCAAGCTGATAGAAAAC
This sequence comes from Dysdera silvatica, assembly GCA_006491805.2. Classification (NCBI taxonomy): domain Eukaryota; kingdom Metazoa; phylum Arthropoda; class Arachnida; order Araneae; family Dysderidae; genus Dysdera; species Dysdera silvatica. Next base: position 6,577,779 of record QLNU02015270.1, on the reverse strand, counting down.
TGTTATTTATGCTATAATCTTGAACAAGAAATAACTGTTGATGAACAGTTGTTGCAATGTAAATAAAGATGCAGATTTATCCAATACATGGCAAATAAACCGGACAAGTTCAGCATAACGTTCTGGTTAGCAACTGACGTAAAATCCAAATACGTTTTGAATGGCTATCCGTATTTGTGCAAGGATGAAGGGCTACCTTTCTTAGAGCTGATTTACAACTTGAGGAGAGTGTGGTGCTCAAATTATTGCAACCATATTTGAATTCCGGACTCAATGTCACTACTGACAATTTTTTTTACTTCTGTGAAACTTGCAAATGAACTTTCTGCAAAGAAAACCACAATTGTTGGGACGGTGCGCCTGAATGAGAGAGAATTACCTCCTACTGCACGTGACACTTTTATCTTTGCACTGAAAAATGGAAACAAACCACTCACAATATATAGCTGCAAGAGCAAAAAGAATGTCGTGATTCTTAGCATCGTACATTCGAATGTGTTTTTAGATGACAATGCAAAAAAGAAGCTGAACACTGTCACTTACTACGATCATACTAAATGTGGCGTAGTTGTAGCAGATCATATACTAAGAAAATATGCTGCAAGATGCGGAACTCACAGGTGGCCTGTTAATAATTTTACAACGTCCTTGACATTGTTGCACTTAGTGCTTGGATAATTTTCAAGGAATCCTCAGGCTCCAAAATTTCCCGTCCAGAATTTATTCTTTCGTTCGTGGAGGAACTACGAATTGGTGCTTCGCCCAACAGATGCTCCCAATTGTTCGAGTACAGACTCCAAAACGAAAGAAATGTATTTTTCAACTTTAACAGAGACAGAATAGATTTCTGTCATCTGTGCGGGATGCTATAAAACAATTTGTGGTAAATGTGTTACTGTTACATGTGAATCATTCGCTGATGTCTAACGAACTTAGGAACACATTGTACATTTATTGATAATTTATGATTTTTGTATTCTCACTCTGAAACATGATGCATGCTAATTTGTATTATTTGTTTTCTTATCACTTGTACTCCTGCGAAAGAATATTGTGTTGTATTATACACTACATTATATATTGTCACTTCAAAAAAAACTATAAGCATGAAAAAAACTAACACTAAAAACTAAAAAATACTATGAAAACACTAAAACTCTTATATATTTTCATTTCAACATCATTTATCAATAAAAAAAATCGTCTGCTTTAAAATATCTTCCATTTCTTACAAGGGTCAATTTGACCCCAACGGCTGTTTTGGGTTAGTCTAAAATCTGTCTATTCTAGTGTTAATGTTTTTCGATGCTCTGAGTTTCGAAATGCCAAGCTTTTTCCTATCTCATGTAAGGTTTTTAAATAAAGTGGGGATGAAGGTACAGGAAAATCAAACAGAAGATCTAGCAGAGTTAAAAAACGTTACCAAATAACTTAAAAGTAAGATTTATTTTGCATTTTATTAATTTGTTATGTTTGCCATAGCCAGCATGAAGTTAAAAATCATATTTATTAATATCCAATTATAATGTCTCTTTTCCTTCCCCTCGAAGCTCTGTTTAGAACCCTTTCTCCTGTGCGCTGCTTGCGCCTCCTCCCTAGTTAGCATCCAACAATAGTCTGCTGTCATGTTAATATTTTACCGGCTTTGATACCTCCGTTAATTATTTTTTTATATCGTGGTTTAATTTCTCTTCTTGCTCTTCACTCATAGCGCCGAAATTGTCTGGAAAATAGTTTAAATGCGTTCAAAAGTGGATCTTCAAGCTCATTGAGCAGTGCAAGACTTTAAAGTGCTCCAGCATGTTTCGATGTTCTTGTCAGGGTCTTCCTATTTGCCAATAAACTTCTGTACAACTTCCTTTAAGGATTCCCAAGCTGATCTCGTAATGTCTTTCATTTTGATTTCAGAGATTTCATCAGTCATGAGTTTTCGAACGTCAGGAACAACGAAAGCCCCCTTCTTTCGGTTTCGCTTCTGACAGCCCTGGAAACTTACTTGTCGGGTACTTGAATGTATCACCATACTTTGACAGGGCTTTCACAGACAGCTTCATGGTACCAAGTTTGATGTCAAGTGGATCTAGGGTCACTTGTTTTAGGTTCAAAGATTGGAAGTGTACGCTCTTTTGCCCTACTTTTAGCGTCCTACTTGGCCACACCTTCTGAGTTTAGTGCTTGGCTTTTGCACGACTGTTCCATTCGCAGAGGAAACAGGGATAATTATTGTAGCCACTCCGTTGATTAAGTATAATAGAGAGCACTTTTAAATCGCCACAGAGGGACCATTCATATTCCTTGTAATTTAGCTTGGTAAGGATCAAGGCTAAATTCTCATACCTCCCTTTCAAATGAACTAAATGGCCAACCGGTATAGAAGCATATTTGTTGCCGTTTTAAGGAAGAATAGCCATCAAACTTTTTTGCAATTAGTTAATGAAGAGTCTCCAATCTTTTGCCCTATGTTGAATTTTGAACATTTCCATCAAACCGGGGACATCGGAACAGTAAACAAGTTCACCGTCTTGTGAAAAATAAAGCACGAAGTCTTTTTCTCGGTTTCGAAGCCAATAGAAAAAAGTTCCAAAGACCAACAATTTCTTCTCCTGGAGTCCGAATCCTAGCAACAGAGCAGAATCCTTTGGAAGCCCCAGGTCTCGGATCAAGTCATTCAGTTCTAGTTTTGAAAACAGCTGGGGCTCACTGCAGTCGTCGACTTAAAGTTCGCAGTCAGAATTGTCATCCGATTCGCTCTCCGAGGGTGTAGATACATCAGCTAGCCTTTCTGGTGGCAAAGGTATGTGACTGTTAGGTCCATGAAGCACAGGATGCAGTACAGATTCAAGGTTCGGGTATATTTCTTTTTTGTTTCTTGAAGCTGTATCCCTTCATGTTCGACGAACAAAAATTGCAGCCATCGTTGTGACTTTGGGGATCCCTTCATATCACAGAAACTCCAAAACGAAACGATTTCACCTTAGCCTTAGACCACGTGCAGGGTCTTTCCACGCAACTTGAATACACTTGATGTGGGGCCCATATAACTTACCCTGGTCTCCAACCCTTACCCTGAAGTATGCCAAATATATTTTTTCAGCGAAGTCCGTGTGGTTTTGCTTTTGCTTTTTCACTACAAGTTCGCCACGGATATATCAAAAGCCGTCAAGAGAATTGGCACAACCTCTTGAAGTCATGAAAGACGTAAATGTACACAGACATGACTTAATTCACAAAAATACGTCAACGATTTGTGATGACCGTGCTGGTTTTGAATTGAATCATTCACAATACACTTGGAAAATGCAGGAAGATGAGATCCGTTCCTGGAGTAATCTGTTCTACTGATAAAATTGTTATTTACATAACAGTGATCTGAAATTCGTTTTTGTCACACAGGAAACGAAGGGCGCTTTAGCAGCATGCGGAGTAACTTTCGGTTGCAGATGGTTTCAGCTCCATTTATTGTCGCTAGTCTCTCCTTTAACGTCTGACTGTGTGAACGCAACAAGACTTGTTGCATTTTGTTCCAGTTGGTTTAACTTAATTTTAAACAAACTAGAAATAAATGCAACATCTCTGGCATTCGTTTTCGATCCATTATCGATTGAAGGGCTCCAAGTTACTCGGAATTCATTACATGGAATTATTTTTAAAACGTCCTTTGATTTGTAATATCATTTATGTTTTTGACAATTTGATAACTTTCTATTTTCTATGTTTCAATTTATCACTGATGAGGTAAAATATATTTTTTTAAGCAAAAATATTACATCGACACATTTTTATTGTTGCGTGCCTAGTAGGTAAGCAACCAGACCGAATTTCTAGATTTGTTTCGGAACTGTATGTGATATAATGATTTTAGTATTTCCTCCTGAAATCAGCATCCAAAAATACATAAGGAACACCCTTAACTTCGAAGAAAAAAATTTCATTACAGACCTGTGTTATTGTATTAAAATTCAAGCGCTAATGCATTGTTCATTAAATTTTAAGAAAAATTAAGCTCAATATCATTATATGCATATTACACGTACATAATCTACTTATACAAATTCAATTTTCGTTTGAAATTTTAAATTCAAATCTTATTTAGCGAGCTACCGGATATAGTAAGCATTTCTAAGCATTTGGTTACAAGTTCCTTGTTATATGCTGGTTCTGCTGTACTTTCAAATCCAATTGGTGTATTTGAAACATTTTCCGTCCAGCATATCACTTTCGAAAATAATACTTAGTTTACCTAACATTTCTTCAGCGAGAATTTAAAACGCGAATAAGTGTTCTTTATTCGACGTTCTATTTGGCTACACAAAATCAAGGACGCTTTTGCTATAATTGAGTATTAATATTGGATCATTCGAGAAATTCAATTATATAAATTTATTAACGGGTTTCAATAGATATTAAACCCGCTATTGCTGTTGGTTTTTCTGTCTGCCTGTCTATACGCAATGAAAAGGACAAGGCAAAGGTCTTCCGTAAATGCAATAATGATGGTTCTTGTTAAAGTTGAAAACCTACTGAATTACTTGAAAATTGGCGAGTTGCGAACTGGCGAGTTTCAAACTGGCGAGTAGCAGATTAGCGAGTTGCAGATTAGCGTTAATTGAAACCCGCTAAATTTAAATATCGACCTTAGGCGATTTTCTTTCACTTGCTTGGTATTTTTTCCCTCTCCCTCGGTAATATTACTCGTTTCCCTATTTCCGCAACCCTAGGTAGACGACGTGGAAAGGGATAATTATTAGCCCCAAAGCTCTTTCTCTCTCTATCTATAAGCAACTGCTATAAAGAAATAAATCTCATATATTGCAGTACGGAACGAAATGGATGACTCTACAAAATATTTCTCTGTTTTTTTCCTTCTAGATAATGGCCCAAATAGGGTCTTCAGATATATATTGTGAATGAAATTCCAGGCATAAACAAAACATGCAATTTATTTCAATAGCTGATTCCGAAAAAGATAGAAAATTATATTTTTCTATTTATTTTCCATGTTAACGTGTGACGTACTAAACTGTTTCTTCCTTTTTAAGGAAGGGATGGGCTTTCTGATTTTTCAGGATAGAAAAGACTATAAATTATTTTCTTCCCAAATATTCTGACATTATCAGTTCACGAGATCAAGCGAAGTTTGGTCCGAAGAATCTTTTTCGTTGAATTTAGTTTCAGCAGGTCAGGTTAGCGCGAAAATCAATCTTTCTATTTTGGATACCTTCCATCGGCGGAAATTGACATTTTAACATTTAAAAGGAAAGACTGTACTTTAGCTGGAGTTGAGTGCTTTAAAGCACTTCTACTTGATGCTTTCCACTCTTATAGTGTCAACTTTTCTTGGTTTCTTTGCTCTCGAATAGCATGGTGAACCTTCTATGTCGGCTATTTATAGCAGGTTCGAATAAATTTCAGTCAATGACTGAATTTGCTAGATTCGAAACTGATCAACATTAAGCTCAAAATATTTTATAATATTTTTAGCGATAGTCAAAAAATTATTAAAATTTACGATGGATAAAACATTTGCTACTTTGCTAAAGTTTTTACATCACAGAAAAGTACTGCTCTGGCTTATACAATGCCGAAGTGGCATTAATATCAATATGGATCTATTGAATATGAATTTGTAGCATATGCAGATAAATATTAATAAATGAATAATTTAAAGAAATTTCTTGAAAATGAAAATTCTTGAATTTTTCCGAGACATGCCTTCTGAAACGGGAGTTTTAAAATTCGACACTTTTCTAAGAAAATTTTTATTCCACAGCGATTTTATATTTGATATCTCAAACTTCTCGATGGAATTTCAAATATAAAATTGTTTATGGTTTTTTTATTTATATATTTTCAGACACCGAAATGTGATTTAAATAAGCCGTCACGAGTGAAAATGCTAAACTTCAGACCGTTTATTCAGGGTTTTTGAAATGGTTTATAAGTGAAAGGAAAAAAAATTATATTATTACTATTTATCTAGTATTATTATTTCCTATGCCTTTTATGGTCTTATTGTAGCAATTATTCTTTATTATTTTTGGTAATATATTATTTATATATACAAATCAATATATTCATGTCATGTTCTATTTTTCGATCTCACTTTGTTTGGCGAAGAGCAAACCTTGCCGTCCTTGCGCCATATAGATATAGCCAGCTAACCAACCAACTATTATTCTTCAATTTGTCAGACTTCACTTTTAACATATTCGTCCTCAAAATTACTTGTTCAAATTTACTAATATATGAAATATTGCTTATTTGGGATTGCGATTTAACCTAAATGTTGCGTTTCAACAAGTTATTCTCACTCACTCTTATGACTTAACCTAATTAAATGTTATGTTTGAATAAGTTATTCTCATTTACTTATGTCGGAATCTTATTTCAATGCCTGATTAATTTAATCTTTCAACAGTTAGTAATTTATTTGAAAACCTCATACTTTACGCCTTTTATTACATTATATTGCTTGTATTATATTTCAATACTTTTGATAAGATAAAATGAATATTAGTAGAGGAATAAGTTGAGTTTTGTGTATTTTATTTTACTTCTTTTACAGGACTATTTATACCTTTTGCTATCTATTTCTTACACTATTAAACATCTATTTCATTTTATACCCTGTATAATGCACCCATACACATGCACTTACTAATTCTTTATTTATTGTTGTGTTACCTTTTGGTTCCTGATTAATTTTTATTTTATACATTTTTTTATTTTATTTTATTTATTTACTTTATTTATTTTTTGTCAAGGTTTTGTTTTGCTAATTGACATACTGTGGTTATTCTAAAATTTTTTAATTATTATGACATGTTCCACACCTGTAAATAGCACCAGCAACCTATGTGGTCAATATTTCCGACGTTCAAAAGTAATTTTTACTCAATCCTCCCAAAATAACTTATTCTCACTACATATAAATACCTGCAGCCTTTTGAATAAAATTCATTTTCTTAATGATTTATTGAATGAACTAAAAAATATTACTCATTTTATCTATATTACTGAAACGTGGTTTCAACCTAACTATTCTTTGCATATAGCTCAATACAGCCTAGTTACTGAATGCCGCCAGAATGATCGCCGAGGTGCAGTGGCAATTTACATACATTAATCAATCTCATATTCAAATTATAATCATTGGAGTGGAATATTTCTATACATTGAAATCATAGTCATAAAATCTTTTTAGAATCCTTATTTCTACAATATATAGACCACCGAATGATGACATTGCGGAATTTTTAACTTTCTTAAAGACCTTTATGATTTCGTTAACACTGAAAAATTGAAATTAATTATAGTTGGTGATCTAAATATTGACATGAGTTCAATCCAAAACGTTAATGCCAACAATTTAGAAGATACAGTTTATACTAGAAGTTTTCTTTTTACAATCAATGCCCTACTAGAATAACATCTCACTCGCAAACTATGATTGACCTCTGTGTAACTAATACTTATTCACACGTTTCAGGAGTACTTACATAACACATACGCGATCGCCTACATATTTTTATAACTAATAAAGTTCAAGATTTTCATCGTAATAAATTAGGAAGCTGTTTTTCCAAAAGGGATCTTTCGGAAAGTAATCTAATATGTTTAATGTCGTTAGAATCGTTTTATATCTTAATCTTATGTCCTTAATCCCACCTGGACATAATCACTTCACAAGAAATCTAAATAATCTAATACCAGAATTCTCCAAAACAAATCTTGGATTGGTATGCATGGGTTGTGTGGGCCCTAGGGTGTGGAACCCTCTTCCTGACAGAATTAAAATTTTGAGTTCACTCCCACTTTTTAAAAAATACCTACATAAATATCTTTTGGAAAACTGATTTTTTGCATAACTTTATTGATTTCTTCCTGTTATAATTATTTTAATTTATTTAGTTATTTTGCCTCGGGCAGCTGGGACTCTGTCAGACCTTATAGTCTCTACCCATAGCTGCCCGAGCAGATCGATTATTTGTATGCTTTTTTTACACTGTAATTTGTAGTTATATTTGCTCGAAAATAAATTTGAATTGAGTTTAAAGAGTGCCTAAAAATTCCTTTTGCGAATAACGTTTTTCGTTATGAAACTTGAGGAAATGTTATTAGAAAGAGAAGTAAAACTATAACTTCGAATTAGAAAAAGAAAGACAAAGTAAGAAAACGATACAGCTATACGATGAGGGAAAATATAAAAAAAAGAATAAAAAATGGACATAACGAATAGGATTGTCAAAGAAAATTGAGGAAAAAAAGTAATTCTCAAATTATAAAAAAAAATAGAGATGTTTCGTATACTTTTTCCTTTTTCAAAACAACTATCTCACACATGTCTTATATATCATATGAGACCTAATTCTGTTGCATCCAATTTCTTTGAAGAATATCAGAAACAATAAAGTCATTGTATATTTGCTAATAGGTGGAGCAAAAACATTATTTCTTATATACTTGCAGAAAGAAAATCTGTACTTATACTCTGCAAAGAAAGGTATATTTTATCACATTTCACCTCACTTTACCTCAGTATTTGCATAACATACTGAATAGGGCAATTGACATACTAGGCCACTCATCAATTTATTTTGATATTCTTAGACGGCAAGAGAAAAAGCATAAACTATTCTTCAAGCGCCTTAAGAAACATCGTCCCGAAATGTTTACAGAAGAGACCAATTTCATTAAATATATTAAATCGGAACCGTTCAGACTTTTCATTGTAAGCCGTACATTGTGGTGACGCAACTTCACATTTGAAAGCTCTTTCGTTTAATTAACTCTTTCGAAAGTAGTTTGCTTTCACATATAAGTGTAATGTTGTTGAAGATAGAGTATAAATTTTTAAAGATAACAGATGAAACGTACACCCACTGGCCATGCCCGTATCTAGTGGGGGATCGTAGGGAACTATCCTTCCCGGAACAAAAGTTTTAATGGGACTTGGCTACGGACTTGCATGCTGTAATTGTATCGATACATGCTGTAAAAAATTATGAACCCCCGAAATTAAATCTTGGCTACGGTCTTGCTACTGAACAACGTTACTGGATAGTGTATTTTATGCTACAAGTTCTGTTCACTTCTGCAATATTGTTGATACAAAGCAGATATTGAGGCATCAGTGTCATGTAACCAGGGCCTGATAACCGCAAAGGAGTCCAAAGCCCGGGCTTTAGGACTAGACTCTAGTGGGAGTGGGAACTGCACGGTGAACAATCCTTCTGCGCATGTGCGTGGTCTACGCACGTGCGTAGAATAGAATCTATTATACAATAATATTTGCCACCCACGTATATTTAGCTCAAACTAGAGCTTTATTGTTTTTGGAGAAAAAGAGGCGCCGTCCACATCCTGGATTCGAACCAGGGTCCCCGCGTTGAGCCCGCGGTGTCTTAACCTACTAGACAAACTAGGGCAAGAACAAACGCATTTTTCTCCGTATATGAGGATGTAAGATATTATTACCCTTCACAGGGATAACACAATTGCCAAATAATGGTCAACACAGAAAAGCCTCCGGGGCGAGATTTTTGTGAGTTTTTCATGGGGGAATTTATTATACAATAATGTTTGCCACCCACGTATATTTAGCTCAAGCTAGAGCTTTTTTTGTTTTTGGAGAAAAATAGAATCTAGTTCCAAAGCTCGGGCTTTGGACGCCTTTACGGTGATCAGGCCCTGTATGTAACTCGATAAAATTTTCTTTAAATGGGAAAAAATTTGGAAATTCGCAAAATTGAATTTTAGACTACTAAGTTCTACACTTGCACCTTAAGGATTAGGTATTGTAAATCTAGAAATCTTTATAAAGATTCGAAATTTATATCTAAAATTTATTGCATTCCACTACATTTACAAGCGTTTTATTTTTTGTTTCTTATATTTCCAATGTATACAGAGTATGATTATCAACTATTTACATTGGTTTTGCTCTTAAAACAGGAGTACGGTAGAAAACGAATATGAACATTTATAAGGACAACATTAAAAGTGCGAGTCGATTGAAAAATAAAATAATAAGTGCAGCAGGATATTACGGATATCCTGGAGTCCTGTTTAGTGAAGTTCGAACTATCGGAGTTCTATATGTAAGTTCGTAAATTTATATGCCATGTCCATGCACATTAAAAAAATTAAAAGGAAGGGCTATATTCCTTAAGGGAGATGCTACAATTATAGTTGGTTGCTTCTGGTTAAGAAAAAAAGAATAGCTATTGTAATACTGCACATCACAAAATAAATTGAAATTTAATTCGAAATCATTATGGTTTAATGGATTACTTAGTTGTATCTACAACAGATATTTACATCGATATTATATCCGAAATCTCCCTTTCCTCATTCAGATCATTAAATACATATTCTGCCGCTTTGATTATGATTAAGGCCCATTTATCAAATATTATAAACTGGGCTTCAAATGTTGGCCATCAAATGACTTTACAACAATAATTCCTATTGAAGTAATTACTGGGAATTAATATTAAATTTTAAGAGCTGCCATAGAAAGCTTACAAATGTGGTTTCAATAGCCTTCACCTCAACAAGAGGTTTGTGTATTTGGATTTCATTGCGAAAGGATAACAATGAACATGATGCTATAAAACGTACAAGGATTTACGAGGAGCTCTGATCTAGAAAAATCAAACGTTAGCCTTCGTGTTTTAGAAACCTGGCCAGAATTCTATACAGTTTAGGGCCGTTTCTACCATTAGGCCAGAGTAGGCGACCGCCTAGGGCGGCAAAATGGCGTAAAAAAATAATTTTAAATCAAACAAAGAAAAAATGTAAAAGAGGAAAAATTAAAACACCGAACTGTTTTCAAAAGTATACGAAACAATTAGTTAATAAGTCTTTACATTGACGAATGTAAAAATATTTGATGCGTTAATTTTGCATAAACAGTTCTTTTACATCTAATACATTTCAGCATTCTGGCTTTGAGAATATGAAGTTGTGTTTTAAAATATTACTCCGTCAATATTACAATTTTCAAAAATATAAAATGTTGAAATTAAACAATTATAACATGTAGCAATTGTTTTACTATTCACAATACCCTAACATTACAAAATAACTAATGTATGCCTAAAATATAAATATAATTAACGGGTTTAATGATTAAAAGTATAATAGAAGAAAATTGTTGTACCCTGGGTGTTGGTAGAGAGAAGAAATATATAGACAAAAGAGTGATGGCAGTGAAAGCGTGAGCTGGCATTTTTCAATCCCCGCCTAGGGCGGTAAAACACCTAGAAACAGCTCTGATACCATTTAGAATCATGCCCGAATTTTCCACATGGCGAACAAACGAGATATATTTGAGCCATAATGGCCGTTCTTGGCCAGAGTGTACGAGGTGCCTTTGCACTTCGGCGGCTGCAAATCGCTTATCATTAATGATGTTGTCTTTGATCGTTGGCTCGAAAACGAAATACATCAAGAATACTTGTTTTATTTGATAAAAAAATCAAAGAAATATTTATTATTTGCATGATAACTATTTAAAACTATGTATATATATCGATATGATGGTAAACACTCTGTCATATTAACTGTGACCGTGATTTTTGTCTTGTTAACCGCAACTTAGGCGGGATAACGCACACTTTCGGACGCTACACTAGAGCAGCAACATGTCATTAATTGAACGTCAACCTGTAATCTTTTGCTTATTAAATTAACTAGGAATTAAAGTGTTGGTCTTTTAAAAGTTAATAGTAGATAGAACAGGTAAAGTATGTAACATGGTGACAGCTGAGTGCAGGACCCAGCTGCCACCATGATGATGTTTTGAATCATATCCGTTGCAGGGAAAGTTTTAGACGAGTCACCATTAAATTAAGCAAGTGAAAAAAAAAAAGAAAAGAAGAAAAGGGTAAGCAGATATTTTTCATTACGAAATGTACGAACGATCGTTGCGTCAAAGTGAAAAACCTTTATCCCAAGGTAAATGAAACCGGAAGTGTGCATAAAAATGGCGGCAGATGCGTTGGCCTGTAATTCTAGGGGCTCTGGTACAGCTCTTTTCAAGGATTGTTTTAATTCTTATTGAATGTGTACGTTTCCCTCTCTCTGTCCGTTTATCTCAAGCTATTTGGTAGGCCATTTTTAGGCCCAAGTTTCGACTTTTCTGCCTGCCTTACTATCTACTTATTTTCTTGTCTGTCTTCTTCATCGTCTGTCTGACTATGATATCAGTACATATTGGTTTCTGAACTGTTATTCCGTAAGCAGAGCAATGGTCACTTTGCAGAAGAAAAAAAAGATGAAACCGTACAAAGGTCAGATTAGGGTTTCCTGGGGCCGCAGACAATTTTTAGGGCCCCTTGTGGTACAAATTAAGCCCGTGTAATTAGTGCAGAACCCCTATATAACGGAGAACTTGGGACCAACGAAGATGTTTGCTTAATCCAATCGGTCGCTAAATCTGTTCCGAAATTTTAAACTTCGAAAACAAAGTCGATACCGGTAACATATTTGCATGCAGCGTTCACACAGAAAAAAAACTAAAATTTGCAGAAAACGTCGCAGCCATTTGAATAAATGTTGAGGTCTCACAGCGCTGGGCCTCAAAACAAAGCGGGCCCCTAGATATTTGTATACCCTTTACTTTTGTTCCGCTCTTCCAGCTGAATGATCTCACATACTTAATCCCTTGGAAATGACGTTTCCGGGAGTAGACTTGCTGGATAATTCGCTTTATGCTTTCCCTAATCCTGGCGTCGTCAGTTCGGGTGCATCGCGTCAATCGCTAATCCCTAGCTTCGTCAGTTTTTAATTTGTTTTCCCGCGAATATCAGAAAAGGCGGGAAACTGTCAATTTCAGCAGAAAGGGATGTTCCTTACATTCGTTTATTAACGACTGACCTTCTCCAACTTATTCTCAGTCATTTCATTGCTTACACTGGTATTTAAATTGAAGAACAATCTACGAAAGCAATTCACCGCACTGCTGAGAAAGCATAACACTGAGTTTAAAAGGGATTTATCTTTTCAAAGCATTAAAATTTTTAAATTCTAAATTTTAAGTCATAGTGTAAACATTGGTGTGAGTAGGGGGAGTTAAGGCGAGCTTAGAAAAGCTTAGCTCTTAGAAAAGTTAAAATTACAAGAGAATATTCTCTACGGAGCATTGAGTTGTAAACCGTAATCCTAAAAGATTCACAAAACCAAACCATTCTTTTTATTTCATTTCTCTAGATACGTATTGAAATAAAAATGCAAGGTATAGCAATACGATATATATGACAACGTAAAGCGGGTAAAAAGTTATTTTATTACATTAGCCTGGCTTTCGGCTGTTCCATTGGACAGCCATCATCAGATGCAAAATCATTCTGCATCTGATGATGGCTTCCCAATGGAACAACCGAAAGCCTGGCTAATGTAATACAAATAACCTTTTTACCCGTTTTACGTTGTCATATATATCGTATTATTTTATCAAGAAGTGGTATTCTCTCTTTAAATATCTCGCAAGTTATAGCATTCAGAAAAAGGTGATAGTGGATTGCGAGCAGGTAGAAAGAAAGTTCGCAATAAAATCAGCTTGACCAACCCCGGAAATCCACCAACGTAAACTGGCAAACAACAACTATGAGCAACACGAAGAATTTATTTTGTTGCCAAATTCGATAAACTTAAAGACAAAACAAATATTTAAAATATTTATGAAGATATAACAATCCAGAGTAAACGATCTCCTGTCACAAAGAAACTGGCCAACACTTATTTATAAGTGGAAATTATTAAACGGGAAGAAATAAATACAAGTTAATATACACACGAAACACACACATAAAGGTGACAATAAATAAGCGCCCCAATAAAAATTTGCAAAATCGCAAAAACTAATGCGCCTAATTTGTTTAACCTTTGCAGTTGAACAATAGGAATTACCAATTATTTTTACGTCTGCTGACGCATTGTGTTTATGTCATTGCAGATTTGGGGAAAATGTCAAAATATTCAATACCTGAGCTCATTTTCATTGTAAAATCCTTCTACGAAAACAGACTTTAATATACGTGTGACTCGTTTTCGTGGGGAAATTTGAAAGATCAAGTGCATATCAATAATTCCAAAAGGGTTTTGAGTTAAAGATTGTAATTCAAACGCAAATTGAACCAATTGATGCTCTAACACTTGAGCATGTAATTCAAAATTTTGATATGCGCTTGCATTATTCAATTGCACGTAATGTCAGACACATCGAACGTAATTTATTTAATTGAGAATGTATATCTATTATCTGTAATTGGAATAAAAAATTTTAATAACCTGTCTTTTTTTTGTAACTTTTTACTTTGGGGCGGTTTTTTTTGTCACCCTGTATATAGTATACACAGGATTCGAAAAATCTGGTCGACTTCAGCGACTAGATTTTTGCAGTTGGCGAGAAGGAAATATTTTCCTAATCTGTTCTATAAGGTGGTGTTTGAAAAAAAAAGAAGAAAAAAAAAAGATGGGCGAGTTCTATTCGAATGCAGTTTGTTGAGCTCTCAAAATACATATTTTCACAAAATCGATATATTTCACAAATATAATATGAATTATATTTATAGTTGGCAATCTTATTTCGATCAGGGCCACCCTTTCAAGGTTTCATTTACCCTGTGGCCCGCTCCCTGATGTGCTTTTTAATTACAATACATATAATTATAATTACATATTTCTAATAAATATACTTCATCAAACGCTCTTTTTATTTATAACACCCTGTTTGCTTGCAACGTAAGAAGTGATAAAATATAATAAAATTTTATAATAACGTACTATATTTATAATACTGTCCTTTCGTTTGGTGGTACTTGTCCTCATCAGCCTCGAATTAACGTTTAAAGTTTACGTTTTTAATGTGTTTAATACGTTTACGTTTTTAATGTGTTTAATACGTTTACGTTTTTAATGTGTTTAATACGTTTACGTTTTTAATGTGTTTAATACGTTTTTTTAATGTGTTTAATACGTTCACGTTTTTAATGTGTTTAATACGTTCACGTTTTTAATGTGTTTAATACGTTTTTAATGTGCTTAATACGTTTACGTTTTTAATGTGTTTAATACGTTTACGTTTTTAATGTGTTTAATACGTTTACGTTTTTAATGTGTTTAATACGTTTACGTTTTTAATGTGTTTAATACGTTTACGTTTTTAATGTGTTTAATGTGTAAAGTTTACATATATAATTCAAACGTTATCGATAAACAAAAATCTACCTCTCTTCACAACATCAACTCGGTTGCCACGCTAATGGATGAAATCTACTAAATCCAGTTTCGACGAAAGACGATATGCGAGACCAATGCATTTGTAAAACTAGAATGATCGATTTTCATCATTTTAAGGCATCACCGTTATGAGACAGATGTAAAAAATAATCAGTAACGCCCGGATTTTCATGCATAAAATTTAGCCCAAATAATATGCAAATATGCTCGAAATTATTACAAAATATGCATGGAAATATGCAAAAATATGCAAGTGCATAGAAATCTGGACCCTACTCATAAGAGATGTTTCGAAATGTATAAAATAACAATTTATTGAAACAGTGCAAGTGTTCTTGAAATTATTGCATAATATATACTGAAATGCATAAAAAATGCAAACAAAGATGTATAAAATACGTGCGGAGATATATTTGAGAATATTGTGTCATAAGTATTGGCTTGAGCGTAAAGACGTCGACAGGATGAAATCAATGGGGGGGGAGGGGCAAAGGTCTTAAAGAATGGAACTTTTCTACCTCATTTTTTTAATTTTACTTTTTTTTCAAAAACATCGAAATATGTGGGGGCAATGGCTCTCCATTGTCTATACCTGCCGGCGCCCATGGCTTGGGGTGGAAAATATTACACTTGGTCTTGACTTGGAAAGTATTCGCATTTTGAAAAATATCACCATGGAAATGTGAAGACGCATAAAAAATCATTTTTTTCTATTTCTAACATTAATATGATATATTTGTATTATTTAGAATGGAAACACATTTTATAGCATGTTCTTCATTATTATTTAAGAAAGAATTAAAGAGGTTTTTAAAAAGAAACGTCGAATTAATCTAATTGGTTGAATTACAAGCGGATTAAAAAAATACACACTTTTTGAAAATTTTATAAAAAATTTGCAAACATATGCAAAATCATGCACGTTCATATAAATCCGGGCCAAACAAAACGTATAGACGTTATTTCTCATATTAATGTTTATTGTCTTTTAAAAACGTTTTTTAGTAAGTAAGTTGGTGTTATAACTTTTGTGGTTCACTCAACAATTTTTACAACTTCATTTATTTTTTAACTTAACGGTTTTTGCTTAGTAATAAAAAACAAGACTAACTGTGTTAAATATAATATAAAAAGGTTGACAATTGTTTCGGAGGCGATCAACTTCCTTTCTCAAAATTAACAAATGTTTCAGTGGCGTACTGTATGAGCTCACCCAGATGGTTCAATCTCGACATGTGTAAACATGATTGACGCTTAAACTCAAGGACTTAATTCCAGACATTGCCAATTGTGGTGTTTATAATGTCTAATGCCAATGCGGAATGCTCTATATTGGACGTACACGTAGGGCTCTTCGGTTTCGCCTTAAAAAGCACCAAACCTATGTTTAAAACCAAGAAACCCCTTATATATATATATATATATAAAAGTTTTCCTCGCCCATTCTTGGCGGAAACAGGCTTTGGGACGGGCAGAGCGCCATGTTCCCAAGCCTCTTTTTACATCACTTCTTAATGTGCCATGTCTAGAAACTTCCTGACAATGTGACACGTGTTTAGGATTGTGGCTTTTTGTATTTCAATGTAGGTGTTTGGGTCAATGTTGAGTATCTCCAAATTCGTCGCAAGCGTTTTTGGTACTATCCCTGTTGCTGAGATGACTAACGGGATGATGAAGATCTTTTCCATACCCCATATATCTCGTACTTCATGTCTGAGATCTTGGTACTTGGTGATTTTCGTTGTGTAGGTTGTCTGTATGTTATTGGTGTTGGGTACTGCTATGTCGATTAAGTACGTGGTCTTATTCGATTTATCGACGAGGGTTATGTCAGGACGGTTATGTGGGACTGTCTTGTCTGTTATGATTGCTCTATCCCAGTAAAGCTTGTGTGTTTCGTTCTCATGCACGGTCTCTGGCTCATATTTGTAGTACGGGCATTTTTCTGTCAGAAAGCCAGCATTCGCTGCCAATTTCTGGTGGACTATTTTCGCTACTTGATCGTGTCTATGTTTGTAGTCTGACTGCGCAAGGATCTTGCATCCTGCCATCACGTGTTGGATTGTCTCCGATGCCGCATGACAGTGTCTGCATTTGTCGCTTTCTATGTCTTTTCTCTGGATGAATTTCTGATTGTTCCTTGTTGCGATCACTTGGTCTTGGATGGCTAGCATGAATCCTTCTGTCTCTGGCTGGAGAGTGCCTTTGGCCAGCCAAGAATTTGATGCCTTTTTGTCAACGTGTGGTTGTTGCAGGTCATTGTAGTGCCTGCCATGTAATGGTTTTCCGGCCCAAGTTCTCAGTTTCTGTTCGTTGGCTGTTTCGAGGACACGCTCTTCGGTACTACACAGGTTTAGTGGCGTGTAATTTGCATCTGCTTGTATTATGGCTTGGATGAGTGGCGATCGGGGACTCTTCAACTGGAAGTATTGCCTCATGCTCTGGATCTGCTTGTCATGTAAGTCTTTGAGGTCCGCTTGTCCGCGTCCTCCTTCTTCCCGGGGTAGTGTTTGCCGTTCAATTGCCGTTGCAGGGTGTAGTTGTCCGGCTCTTCTCTGGATGGTTCTCATTTTCCGCTGGAGTTGTTCTAGTTCAGTGTTGGACCATTTGATGATCCCGAAGGAGTAGGTGAGCACTGGTACCGCATATGCGTTAATTGCTTGCGTGGTGTTCTTCCCGCTCAGTTTCGTCTTCACAATGCTTCTAAGTCTTTCTTGGAATGCTTGCGTGAGCTGGACTTTGACTTTCTTGTGCTCCTGCTGCCGTTTTTGCATTATCCCTAGGTATTTGTAGGTTTCGCCCTCGTCCAAGGTCTTCAGTAGTCTCCCGTCTTCGAGTTCGATGCCTGGTAAATCTTCTTTGCTATTCTTCTGTATTTTGCACTTATCGAGGCCGAATTCCATTCCTATGTCCTTGGAGAATGTCTCTGTTATACTGATGAGTTGTCGGAGTTGGGTGATTGTTGGCGCGTATAGCTTGATGTCATCTACGTACATGAGGTGGGAGACTTTATGTAGGTTTCTCTTGTCTTTCTTCAGCATGTATCCGTATTTACTTGTGTTCAGCATCCTTGACAAGGGGTTTAACGCCAAGCAGAACCACTGGGGGCTTAGTGCGTCTCCTTGAAAGATTCCGCGGCGGATGGGGATCTCGGCCGTTTCTATTTTACTGTCTGGCGTGTTTAGCTGTAACCGGGTTCTCCATTGTTTCATGCTGCTCTGTAGGAATCGGATGATTGAGGGATGCACTTTGTATATGCTGAGTATTTCAAGGAGCCACGAGTGCGGAACAGAGTCGAAAGCCTTCTTGTAGTCTATGTATGCGGTGTTGAGTTTTCGCTTTTGTTTTCTTGCTTGTTCCAGGATAACTGAGTCGATGGTAAGCTGCTCTTTACATCCCAGAGTCCCTTTCTGGCATCCCTTTTGTTCTTCCGTCATTAAGTTGTTGCTTTCGCTGTGCCGGCTTATTTTTTCAGAGATGCACCCCGTGAGTATCTTGTACAGGGTGTTAAGGCACGTAATGGGTCGGTATTTCGCTGGGTTACTGGTATCCTGGTCCTTCGGTAGGAGGTAAGTTATTCCCTTGCAGAGGAATTCAGGCATTTTGCTGGGGTCTTCAATTATCGCCGTAAGTTCCTTGGCTAATGGGCCATGGGCGCTGGTAAATTTCTTGTACCAGAAGTTGTGTATGCCGTCAATACCGGGTGCTTTCCAGTTGTGCGTACGTTATATATGTATATATATATATATATATTTGATGCGTCGCCGTGAGATTCACCAGAACTGTCGTAATTTCCTGATTATTTTAATGTGCTTTCGT
>QLNU02015270.1:6525406-6558614 GCA_006491805.2 Dysdera silvatica | reverse complement strand
TATGTGCATGATATGTTTATCAACAGAAGATAAGACAAATACAGCTTCTACTAGAAAATGTACAAACTCTTTTAATGTATTCGATTTCTCCATATAGTTACAAACATACTGTAAATGTGTTTGCAGTGCTGATTGTAACTATGCCTTTGATGTATTTCAATTTAAGATACGTTTAACTCCCAATTTCATGAAATGCGTCAGTTCCTCTTATTTCAACCGCAATTTTAACTACACCGTTCACCCAACATTTGCGCGAGGGCTTATTTTCATACAGGCTTTTCAATTCTTTATATTATTATTTACTTTCTCCAATTTGAATGTATTTTTATGTTGTACCATTTTTAAAAAATATCAAGAAATTTCAAAGGTATGCGGCACCCATATGTTATTGAATATTGTCAAACAATATCAAAAACTCGTACATACCATAGAAATTGAGACCGCTTTCACCTCAATTGCGTTTTCTATTATAATGTTGAATTTTACCTTAGCACTTTCATATTTTTCTGCTGCCCATTTGTACATGCATTCTTATAGTTCAATGGTTCTTTTACATAGCACCTTCGCGTTATGGAGCTCAAACGTTGCCACAGTTTTGCTTTTAATTTGTGCATCAAGCGCTTTAGCCAACATGACCCAAGCAATGAACACCATTACTTCAGGTTATAATGATATTCTGTCAGAACTTGGGGAAGAAACTCTTGACCTTTTGGATAACCAGTCTGAAATTCACCGAATCTGTACTTTGTAGCCAAATCATATATCTGTCAGACTAGGGCATGGTTAAATTAGGTTATGTCTAATCTTAATAGTGGATAGTTCGCTCTTAACGTACGGATTTCCTTTCGTGAATTTAAAATGAGATTTATATGGGGAAAGTTAGAGCAGGAGGAATACAGGCATCGAGAGACTAAAACGATATTCCTCTGCACCGGGTACAAGTTCACAGTAGACAACAGGGAAGGAATTAAATGAGAAAAAATCTCTTAGAAAAGAAAGAAATTTGTTTATGTGTGCTTTTTGGGTGTTTGGATTTTAAGGTGCAAGAACAGTCAGTTTTGTAAGATATTATCTTTCGCAAGAATAACAAAATTGCATACAAAGCCACCGGGGCGAATTTTTTTGTGATTTTTCGTGGGGAAATTTGTCATAAATAAATTTCGACACCCGCGTATAAGTTCAATCTAGAGCTTTTTAGGCATACGAGAAAAAGAGGCGCTGCCCCCGCCCTTGGATCCCCCCGACGGTACGTTTTGTTTTGCGCAAGTTTAGTGTCAGTATTGCGCTAATTCTGTGTCAATATTGCACTAGTTAGTGTCAATGTTCTTCTAATTTGTTGTCACTATTGCGCTAATTTGGTGTCAGCATTGTGTTAAATTGGTGTCAAAATTGCACTGATTTCGTGATAATATACTGCTTTAATTAACCGTAAAGGAATTCTAAAAAAATTATAGAAATGATCTGTTATGTTAAAAGAAACACTATTTTACAGTATAGAATGCCCATGAGTATCACAATGTTTCAAACGATACGATATGAGGTACTGTTTTCTAACGATATGACATGAAATACTGTTTTTTAACGGTACGAGTATCTTCGAACTGTATAATATGAAATGAGTAAGTATCACAAGGGTAGTAAGTGACGTCATCATGATGTTCCAAACTGATCATAAATTTTTTTAAATAAAAATTCGTTCTGAAGATATCAAAGGCGAAACTTTTAGGACGTAACTTCCGGTTTGAATTAATTTTGACCGGTTTCCGAAAACGTTAGAAATTATATCATATGAAGTATGACACAATCCTTTTCTTTTTTCCTTCCTCGATAAATCAAAAAACGTTATCAATTATTATTTATCACGATTATTTTCATGTTTTTGCAATTAAAACGAAATAGTGGAAGTTAGATTTTACGACATAACATCCGTCAATTGTAACACTTATTCGCTGACACTTTATATATGCAATGTAAAGTTTTCCTAACCTGAACTAACCGGTACAGAGACCTGTTAAGATCAACTTAAATCTTTACTACGGAACTTACTGTAAACGATAATTGTTTGATGTTTTTGTGTTCACGTAACAGGCGGCAAACGATGGGCTGGAAACGAAAAATCTCACCTTCCTCCATGGGAAATTTCAATCAATTGGCAACACACACACCGCGCTGTTTGTTTACGTCTTATCAGTCGGTTGCAGCAGAAAAAAGAAATAGTTTAACCGGGCTATCGTATTAAGACTACTGTTAAACGGTGCAAGATGTACTTTCTAATGGTAGAAGATATGGGGTCTGAAGATGTTTGTTTTCAGCGCAAGGATAGCAAATCGTTGGTTGGTTGGTTGGTTGTAGTTTCATGCCGCAAGGACATCAAGGGTCATTATGCGCTAATCAAGGCGAGATCGTACCTACGGTATAAGGATAGCAAATGCCCTGCTGCGTCAAGACCAGAGTTTTCAAAATGGCCAAAATGGCCATATGCCGTTAAATAATGTGTTTCAATAGTGATTATATTTGCTTTTACATTGTAAGTAGAATGAGTTTATTAAGTTGGCTTATTGATCGTTTGTTTAATAGAATCTTAGTACCATTTGGAGTGATCGGAACTCGCCAATCTGATCTTACGTATCAGCTTTTTATTCCTGTCATCGCTGAGGTAATTCTCACGTTCTTAGAATTATTTAACTTCCTGATTATAGTTTGCAAAGTGATTTAACTATCTGTTAAATATATTGTGTTGCAATATTTCATTTTTAGCTGTGCTGAGACAATATGAAAAGCAAATAATTATTCCCTCTTAACCTCCCTTCTCAACTCCATCGATAAACCTAAAACCCACAACAATGTACTCTAATTTCAATAAATCACAATTTGGAACTGAATTCCAACGTCACAAATCAAACGTGTAGTGTAATATAAATTACCGAAAATGAATATTCATCTATTGAATACCCCAAAAAAATTTTTCTTGTTTTTGTTAATTACATAAATACGTACCGGTAAGTATCAAATTAAATACCATATTTTTATTTAATTTGGAGAATAATACGGAAAGATTAAATGATTAAAATTTATTAAAAAGGAGGATTTGTGATAAGGGGTGAGAATTTGAAATCCTTTAGTAAATTCTTAAAAAAGTCTACTAGTTCTTATACCTACAAATATCTCAATCAGTGGTTCCCAAACCTTTTCAATCAGATCAGCGACCCACTTTTATAGTAACCAAGTAATCCGCGACCCCCTTTATAGTAACCAAAAGATCCGCGATCTCCCCTTTGTTTGCCGCCGCCACATTTACATAATAAAAGCATTTTTAACAGAGTAAAGAAAACACATTAAATACAAAATTATATTAATTACTTGTATAGTACTGCATCAATTATTTGCATTATATGAATTATCTGTATTATAGATATAAAGTTAACAACCATTAGTAGAATATTGCAATGTGTGTAGCCATGTTGAAGTACAAAAGCGTTGGAAACATTTGGTATAAAATTCCTTATAAAAATAATTGCAACAAAAAATAGTTTCGGCCATTCTCCAGAAACCTGTTCATGAACCCCTTGAAGGTCGCGACCTACAGGTCCAAACCACTGCTCTAAAGCTAACAAATATCAAATTTATTCTCATTTGCTAGAAACCGCAGAATAGCTGAAAATATCATCACTATCATAATGACCTTTAAATTTAAAATATAATCGATAAAATTATACATAATTCCAAGTGTATCGAAGGAAAAGTAATTTAATTTAGCAAATAGACAACCATGTGAATTTGAAAAAAACACCAACACTTTCGTTCGCAATGTAAGTTATATCACCATAGAAGATCCATGTCCCTCACAACCAAAATAAAAGCTTTATCAACTCTCAATGTAATATTTATACTTATACTTCTCCTACTTTCATAGGTGATGAAAATTCCATACCGATCATCGTATCCCCACACATAATACATGGACGTCTATAAAGATATACCATTTAATTCTTACTGTTCTCTCAGCAACACTATATATTACGTTTGCTCTGACATATGTCCTTTCAACCTTAAGTACATACCAGCATACTGCCCGGACTTTTAGAAACAGTTTATTTTGGGAAAGAAAAGTAAAAAGATGGGACAACTGGACGAAAGAGATGAATTGAAAGACGACTCTGGAGAACAAATATAAAGGAAGAGACAGATGAAGAAAAGTTTTGGTTAAGGGTAGATGTAATATTGGCATGATTTATTTCCCTGTTTCAGGAGTCTTACGACAGCCACCGCGATTACGATCCAGGACTTGTAACTGCCTCTTTCCCAAGAAGATCGATTTAGAAAATCTGGTATTTCTTCTACAGCGTCTGTTCTTATAAAGCTGCAGGCTTTATAAGACTTTTCCTAAATTAAAATGGCTCCAAGTAAAGATCTGTTTCAACAAGAGAAAATAATTGGGTTTCTGTTTTGCAATTCCGTTGCTTTTGCCGGTGACTTTTCTACTGTAAAAACCATTGCAAAATCTTTTAGATTGCGTTCAATTTGGAAATGGCGAAGGTGCTATTTTTTAAAGGAATTTTGAAAGGACTGAATGTTTTAGTAGAAACAGAAGCGGTTTTATAAGAGCATCACTAGATTCTCTAAAATTATTGATTACTCAAAAATATTATATTTATAATTTAATTATATATATATACAATACTTTAGAAATATTGAATAATCTCAAATCAGACACTTATTTCTTCTTATTTCTCTTTGTGCCATAAAGCATTAATAAATAATTAAAAAATGTTTTAAAAATTAAAAAAGGACTGCGAGAACTGAAGTAAAAATAAAAAATTAGGAACTAATCATTTAATTTTAATTAATCTTCAGTACAATATATATCGTGAATGGGCAAGGGGGACAAGGCAAAATCGGGATGATCTAATTCTAAACAAACAGGGAAGGATAAAACCTTCGTTGGGCCCTAATCGAGTTTTTTCCGGGCCCCTTGTGGTATAAATTAAGCCTGTGTGATTACATTAGAGCCCGTATATAACGAAAATATTGAGACCAAGAAAAATGCTTCCTATATCCTATCCATCGTTAAATCCGTTGTGAAATTTAAGTTTCAAACTTTGAAAATAGAGTCCATATGGGTAACATATTTGCATATAACGTACATACAAAACGTCTAAGATTCGCCGAAAATGCAGCGAAATTTTTTATCATGACAAAAGTACGGCCGTGATGATAAGATCTGATTGGTTTTCGTTTGTGGTTTTACGGCTCAAGGACTACAGTGGTTACTCTGTGCGGGGACTTACTATTTCCTGAGGAATCCGAACCTGCAATTTTCTTGGGAATCCAAACCTCTTAAGCCATAGGGAGCTACATCCCGGACTATAGTGAACAGGGCATTTTTATGAGATCTCTAAGAAAGCATTCTTTACACCGTTGGGAGTCGAACAAGGTCTGATTGGAAACCTTTTTGAAGCAGCATTGAGCCTTTACCGCGCCGGGCCCTTCAATAAAAAAGCGGGCTCTAGACATATGTCTTGTTTGTCTAGGCGATATCCTGGCCCTGTAACTAAAAAGGAAATTAAAGAATACAATATTCATTTTTTTTCGCTGTCTTCTTTTCTTTCATCATCATTATCACATCAAGTGTCTTCTCCGATTTAGTGGTTACTGTACAATTGTACCCCAGTTCCTTATATTTGCACTTTTTTCTGCCTTATTATTTCTTCGCCAGGATCTTTTCCGCTGGCATAAATTGGGGTAGTTTACACATAATTTATAATTTGCACTGTGTCTACACACACTTTGTCTTGCATTACTGACAGATTTTTTGATCGTAGTAGTTTGAACTGATAAATAGGAAAGTCTAAAACAAACGATATTTAAGGGGGTTTCTACCATTAGGCCGGGTAGGCGACTGCCTAGGGCGGCAAAATGGCGTAAAAATTTTAATTTTAAATCAAACGAAGAAAAAACTGAGCAAATGAGGAGAAAAAATGAAAAAGAAGAAAAATTAAAACATATAATTGTTTTCAAAAGCATACGGGACAATTACTTAAAAAGTCTTTATTTTGACGAATGTGAAAAATTTTAGTGTATTCTGTTGTTCAGTTTTGCACACAAGTTCTTTTATATCTAATATACACTGCTGGAAAATGAAAAAAGAACACCAAGAAGGAATTGCTGGATGGTTATGAAATTTGCATATGTTAATGGGGTGGAGTATACGTAGTCCTGATTTTAATTTCAGGATCAACCAATTATCGCTGACGCCAAAACATGCTATGCTACGCAAATTATAGTCGGTGGTATTTAAGGAGAAGGGCGAAGTGGGTTTAATCAGTAGTCGAATTATAGACACTTGCGAAGACTCTGAAGAACTACAAGACCTGGGCGTGTAAGAGGTGTACAATTTCAGTAATTATCGAACTTTAAGAGAGGTCGTTTATTGGGGCTCCGTGAGGTCGGTGGGTCGTACTGCGGAGCGAATTGAATGGGAAGTATCGGTGGTGGTACGATGGTAGCGTAGATGGTTCAAAGAACATTCCCACACAAGAAGACATGGAACAGGGACTCACAGACGGATTGCTGAGAGGACAGATTGACGCATAAGAAGAGCGGCGTTGTCAAGCAGAACATTCACTGCTTCGCAAATTCGCGCTACCGTTTCACCTGGAGTGACCGTGCGAACAATCTGCAATCGTCTACTGGAAGTAGGACTACATGCAAGTGTGCTTCTGGCATGTGTGCCTCTGACTCCAACCCACCGCCGGAAATGTCTGCAGTGGTGCCGACAACGTCTGCACTGGAGGGCGCACTGGTGATCTGTCGTTTTCAGCAATGAAAGCAGATTCTGTTGAGAAGCCTCAGATGGCCGTATGCGTGTTCGCAGATGCACAGAGGAGCATCTCCACCCTTCTTGCATCCGCCATCGACACATAGGTAGGGAGTGATCAGCTATCATTCCCGCAGAGAACTAGCTTTTGTACCGGCAAGTTAAACAGCTCGTCAAGTTAAACTCGGTATATCAGAAATATCATTCAGCCAATTGTTGTGTCATTTGTAAGGTTGGTTCATAATGATGTAATTCAGCATGGCAATGCCCACCCACAAACGGCACGTGCAATGCAACGTGCACTTCAAGGTGTGAGACAACATTCATGGCCTGCATGTTCACTGGATATGCTCCCATTGAGCACGTGTGGAATTGTATGGGACAACGACCAACCGGCCTCACGGAGTCCCACTAGACGACCTCTCTCATAGTTCGATAACTGCTGAAATTGTACACGTCTTCCACGTCCAGAGATTGTAGCTTCTTCAGAGTCTTCGCAAGTGTCTATAATTCGATTACTGATTTCATCAAAAATACTGCCGAGTATAATTTGAACATTATAGCATGCTTTGGCGTAAGTGGTAACCGGTTGATCCTAAAATTAAGAACACGCATACTTGTGCTCCACCCCATCAACATATACAAATTTCATAACTGTCGAGCAATTCCTTCTTGATGTTCTTTTTTCATTTTCCGGCAGTGTATTTAAGCCTTCTAGCTCTGATAATACAACGTTGTGTTTTGAAATATTACTCCCTTAATATTTCAGTTTTCAAAAATATAAAATATTGAAATTAAACGATTATAACATGTAGCAATTGTTTTACTATTCACAGTACCCTAATGTTACAAAATAACTAATATAATTAAAGGGTTTATTAAATATAAGTATGATAGAATATATTGTTGAACCGCTGGATGTTGGTGGTAGTGGAAAGGGAGATATAGGCGATAGAGTAATGGTAATAAAAGTGTGAGGCGGCATTTTTCAATTCTTGCCTAGGGCGGCAAAACACCTAGAAACGGCTCTGGGGACCAGGAAAATGTATCGTTACAGACAAGGTTAATCTTAATGCACTCTGTATCCGTTGGGAAAGATACCACTACAGACGGAATATCGTTATACATAGATTAAACTGTAATAGGTTAATTTATCAACAGTTGTTATACTGGTTAGGCTTTAGGTACCTTAACAAGGGACAGAAAATGCTGCATTTGCTCCGTAATGGAAAATAAAAATGGAAATGCATATATATCAAATTGTGCTTAAAACTTACTATGGCAAACTGAAATCCTAAGTGAAAAATCATTAGTTTTCAACCTTATGGGCGAGGGTAATATTGGGTGAGGCCATGCTCCACCAATTGCCTTTTATGAAATCGTTTGCAGTAAGTGCCCCCCCCCCCTCTCTCTCTCACACCTAGAACAAATTAGAAATTTAACTTGAAAGTGATTAGCTAACGTCACCAGCATCAGTATCTGTGCCCCAGTCTTCAAACTTACTGGGTTAGATTAAATTCTAAGTAGCTGTATGTGAATTTGTCGTAGTTATGCTGTCCTACCTAGCAGTCTACTTCTCATAGATAAAAATTCATCCAGTTTTAGTACGTAGAACTATTTTTTGTGAGTTTTCCGATGAAAAGTCAATAAGGGTCATGATGCATCGGAATCTACAGTTTTCAGAGGGATCCGAACCTCTTATATCCTAGGAAATCAACTTCTAGACTACAGTGAGCAGTGATTCGGTAATATTTTTTGGCACTGTTGAGAGTCGGACCTAGGATAACCATCCACTAGGTGAAAATGTTGCCACTGTGGGACATGTAGAGCGAGTCAGTCACGATACAAATTTCTCCTATACTTCTCTAATAAAGAAAAAGGTTCATATTACAGTACAGTAATTCTTGTAGACGTATTAGAGATCATGCTTTTGACATCCGCGTATTGTATGTTGTAATATATACACGGTGTTTGGAAAGTCTCAATTCACTAATGGATGCACAAGACATTGGTTACACGAAATGTTGAAAAGGACCTACTACGTCTACGGAATGTCATTAGGTGACGCAGTGCGTCCACGAAATTACACCACAAGAACTGCGTAGAGTGTCACACAACACTGATACGTGTCCAGGCATAATTGAAAACTCACAATACTCATTTACAAAATTTCGCGTTTGACGAATGCTTTTGCACGGATAAGAGGACTGAGATTTTCCAAATGCCCTGCATTACACTATATTGTTAAAGCGCCTGTACGATTATGCAAAGCGGTAAAACATGGGTCAATGCGTTTAATATTATACAATATTTTTGCCACCCATGTATATGTAGCTCAAACTACAGCTTTTTTGTTTTTGGAAAAAAAAAAGAGACTTAGTGCCCATCCTGGATTCGAACCAGGGTCCCTCCGTTTAGCCCGGAGTGTCTTAGACCGCTAGACGAATGAGGACAGGAAACAACTCTCTCCTTCTACGTATATATATAAGGATATATGATATTATTACCCTTCACAGGATTACTTTACAGAGGAATCAATACAGGAACTATACAGTTACAGCAACCCTTCACAATAAATTAGTGCTGAATCAGGTTTTAAACGACAATCCTGCCCAGACACAGGCAAAATATTAAAATCATGGAATGCATATTTGAGTGGTTTCAACTTCACCAATACGTACATCCTAAAATTGTGGGGTGCTCTTTTCTCCATTTGCTTCTGTAAAACTCAGAAATGTTTTAGCAATTTTTTCGACAAAAAATTGCGCGTATATTTGCACATCATAGGTATTATTTGTCACTCGAATGAGAGGGTGACGTCTTTTTGTTTCATTTTTAGTTTCATTTTAATTTATCAGGGTTTTAGTGGCATCATTCATGGTAATAGAATGGGAAACAGACAAAGGACAAGCCACGAAAATAGAACCATTGCTATCGTCCAATTTTCTTTGAAAATGATTTTACTGAAGTTTTATACAATATCTCATTACTTTTCCTAATTTGAATTTGTATAATTCAATTCCAAATTCGTGCAGAACCAAGTCTAAATATTAAGAAGGTTACAAATAAAATGAGCTAAATATGTTCAACAATTAATCTTGCTTATTTTGTTTTTCCTTATGAAGATCCTCCTGTGAGATTTACTAAACTTTACTTATAATAAATGATACAGCGAATTATGTTTTATAGTATAAATTTTGAAAGCAACATGTTTAAATTTTATACTTTTACAAAAAAAAAAATCTGACTGTGGCATAAAAAAATTTGTTTTTTAAATTTCACAAAAATAGAGCGACAATAAATAAGCGTCCTAATAAAAAATTGCAAGATCGCAAAAACTACTGTATCTAATTTGTTCAAACTTTGCAGTTGAACAATAGGAATAAACAATCTTTTTACGCCTGCTGACGTGTTGTGTTTATGTCATTGCAGATGTGACGAAAATGTCAAGGTATTCAATCTCTGAGCGTATTTTCATTGTAAAATTGTTTTCCGAAAACAGCAGAAGACTTTAATCCGTGTCTTCCGTGACTTTAATCCGTGGGACTCGTTTACGTGGGGAAATCTGAAAGATAAAGTGTATTCCGACAATCTCGAAAGGTTTTCTGAGTTAAAGATTGCAACTCAAACACAAATTGAAGCAATTGATGCGCTAAGACTTGAGCATGTGATTTAAAATTTTGATATGCGCTTGCGTCACTCAATTACATGTAATGACATACACATCGAACATGTGATTTATTGAATTTAGAATGTATATCTATTATCGTAATTGGAATAAAAAATTTTAATAACTTTTTTTTTGTAACTTTTTATTTTTTGGGCGCTTGTTTTCTCTGACCCTCTATAACTGCAATTATAATATAACTGCAGTATAATTTCGTACAAAATATACCTCAACGTAGTTTAGGTTTAAATTTTTTCTAAAGGAATCATTAGAAGGTATTTAGACACCCAGGTTTTAATCTTAAGATAGAAATACAGCATTACTTCCCAATAAGACACATCCACGGAATCTGCCATTTGGTTCCTTAAATATAGGTTGTTTCTTCTTCGGAGGTAATTGCGTCCCTATTAAAAGCGACAGGGAACCAGGGGAACGGTCCGTTAAACAAAGGTGTCCCTTATTCTGCGACGTCCATCATGGGAGTTTGCACTCTACGTATGACCTACCATCGTGAAAACTGGCAATAGTAAGGAAAGAATGAAAAAAAGGCATGTCATCGGCTGGAGTCAAACCAGCGACAACTCCGCGTGAACCGCGAAGTGTCATAGCTAGATAGACCATCGAAACTCGGGAAACTATGCCTTTATCTTCGAGAGTATATATGGTTGTCATTTATTAGTATCTTTTACGGGGATGAACCCATTACCGAATGGTTCACACAAAACCACACTCCCATAACTTTCTGTGCAACCAATCAGTAATTGTGTTATCACTGAGAAGGGCAATATAAAACCTTGATGAAGAAATCACCTTTAACGAGATGTGATGGAAACGATATTAACTTTTCTTGGGTACGTTAAAAATATTTTTCCCCAAAGCCCGTTACTTGTCCTTCCGGCCTTTTGATACCAAACTATCAAATAATGGCGAAATTGTCAATTGCTTCTCGGTACCATATTAGACAAGTGACAGCAACCTAGCTCGCAATCAGTTTCAAGAGTCTGTTTCCGATTTCCCTCGCGAAATCCTACCGCACCCATTGTTATTTAATTTCATCCATTAGACGGAAATTGTTATTTCCATTATTGGATAAACGTGAGCCATTCCAAAAATGTTTACTATTTCCATTAATTGAATAACTGATTAGAAGCAATTCCCAAAAATTCATTTCTAAGGATTCCTCGTCTGAGAATTCTCAATTTATACTAATTTTTATCGCAATAAACTTATATTACGATGCAGTTTGTGCACAACTGATTTTTTCAATTTTTTAAAAACAATATTCTTGAACAAAGAATATTTAATAATTTTATTCCAATGAAAATTACTTTTCTCGCGTCTACCCTCTGTAGTAGACAAAATTTGGATCACGAGACAAAATGTGCCAATTTCGTAAGTAGCTGTGCATGATTTTTAACTCTTGCAAAATGCAATAACAATAATTTTAAAAAGGCCATCTTACTTTGAACTGCCCACATACTACGAAAAGACCTGACATATCAGTTCCTTGGAAATTATCTGATATTAAATGATATCCCCAGCCGTCAAATTCAAGATGGATTAAGCGATTGTATCATAACAAATTTGTTATTTATCTTCGACATAGCTACATTAGTCAAATTCCGTTATTAACTACAATGACTACATTGAAATTTATATCAGCTGCAACTTATCTAATATATTCACAAAATTATGGAAATCTTGAATAATATACTTTCTGCGCGCGATATTTAAAACTAATTGCAATCAAAGTTAATAAACAGATAAAAGTTTCACGCTTTTAATAAGTTAGTTTTAACTTGCTACAGCATTCTTCAATTTAGTTTCCACCGTACTTAATAATTCTAACACCCCCGTGTATTTATCTCAAACTGGAGCTTTTTGTTATAGGAGCAAGAGGTATCTTATCTGACCTGGAGTAGAACTAAGGTCTCTTTGTTGAGCCCGGAGTGCCTTACAAGCTAGGCCATCGAGGACAGGAACACCGCTCCTTTTCTCCGTATATAAGGTTTTTAGATATCATTACTCTTCTCAGGGAAAACAACTGCCAAATAATGGTCCAACACGCAAAATCACTGAATTGTTGTCGGACATTTATCGTACTTAATAATTGCGATACCCACGTATACCACGTTAGCGCAAACTAGAGCTTTTTATTATAGGAGAAAAAGAGGCATCATGCAGACCTAGAGTTATCACCTCATTTAAATAGTATAATAATATATTTAAGTTTAAGACCCGCTTTATTTTCTTCATATAAGCAGTATACACTGCGTAGTAAACCAAATAGAAATTATTTATTGGAATCGGAAGGTCGTGGGTTCAGGTCCCACTGAACGCAGAAATATTTATTTTCTTTCGAACGTTTCACCATCTAATCACGCCATAACATCGGTGTTAGTATCACTACGCCAATAAACGTTGATTGATATTGTTGTTTAATTCAAATAGAAATTGTTGCTGTATAAATGCCTTCAGATCCAAGATATATGCATTTACACCTATTTTTCATTTTTTGCCAATGAATCAGTTTTGGAGTAAAAGAAAAACATCTTTCTGTTTCTCCAGTACTCCCTCACACGAATTTCATTTCAAATTCACAAAAAGTAACCCATATGTTAATAGCGATCCGTAAAAGGTCAAGATCAGAGATAACTCTAATTTAATCATGCCCCATGCAGACAAAAATATGGGTTGTCTGTAAAGCGCAGATTCAATGAACTTGAAAGTCCTATTTTCCAAAGGACTGACGGATTTTTTTCCCAACTCTTGACTTAGGATATTGTTATAACGTGAAGTGATGGTATTCCTTGCTTCAGCCATGCTGCCCGAAACGTTTGCTGCGCAAACTAGAAGCGAAATGATTGCGAAATTAGAGCTTCCCATTGAAAACACGCTATGAAGAATGACAACAAGACTAAAGGTTTCTATGTAGCTGAAATGATTAAAGCCCACAGCGAGATACGAAAATACCCAAGTAACATACGACACCATAACAAGAAACACTATCGGTGCAAAAGTGGACTCGACAATTTCGACCGCATTAATGATTTCTTGATAATATTTAATGACGTTCACAAGTCTTTGAGTATCGCAATGGCTTTGCAGATTTCGACATGGATGTTTGAACATACGAGCAAGTTGATAGCAAATAATGCAATATAACACCATAGTCAAATTGGGAAATGTAAACATAAGTGAGAAAAACTGATAGTCTAGAATGAAAATAAGCCCTCGCGAAAGCATCGGATGAACCGTGAAGTTAAGGTTACCGTTAAAGTAAAAACAGCTGACCATTTCCATATAATAAGGATTAACATGTACTATGATGCAAAACGTAGAAGCGTATACTAAAGGCATTGCGATGATTAGCGCGGCGAACAAATTTGTAATACGTCTGGAACGGATGCATGGGGAAAGAGGATGCTTTAAAAGATATTGCACCTTTTCCAATAGCACTTGTATTTGATTCGTATTATTTTGGCATATATACCATATGCATAGTGATGCACACGAAGGGATATAAATGCACATGTAGCGTTTTACATTTCCAGTTTCCATGATGCATGCTAAAGTCACTGTCCAGAAGTAGAGCAGAACGACGTGGATCAAAATGCCATACGCTATTTTTGCCACATTACGGGACCTTGAAGCCACACATTCATGACGATGCAATGTCAGGCCATGGAACTTTAACATGCAAGTTAACCATCCATAATCTGATTTCCTCACGTCTGTCTTCTGTGCTTGAATGTTTGATTCTGTTAAGCAAACTGGGGGTTCTGGGATAAAATTTCGCAAATGTTCATCGGGATAGATTTGTACCACATGCACTCTACAATTCCGCATGTTTCAGATTACGTTCTCTCGGTATCACAATGGTGACTAAAGAGATGAATCAGTAGATATCAGCAATGGATGAAGGTGATATATTCTACACGTTCTCCCTCACTCTTAAATGAATTTTCATAGTTTACATACTTGTTTCTTTTTTTGTTAATGGAAAATAATCCTCAAAGTCAGATTGCACACACTACCCAGGGATATATCAAGTTCATATTTTCTAATTATTTATTACACACTTTCACTGCTTCATACATCATTTGCTCATATCAAATACGTCTCATCCTGTGTCGAGCCCACGACAACATTTAATATACCCACTCACTTATTATATACCTCTCTGGCATAAAAATTGTATCCTTTTATTCAACTCTTTATATTCTCTCTCTCTCTCTCACTGCATGTATCCTTGTACTTGACTCTTTATGTGCTTCACAAATGATAGAACGAATAACCAATCGCAATTTTAGTGAGTGCTCCTTTTCATAGAGGGAAGATATAAAGCGTCGTTCATATCTTTTTTTTCATTGAATAGATTATGGGCGCTCAAAAGAAAAGTTGGTAAACATCATTATGTATAATGGCTACCACTTTTAGTTCTTTGTTATACAAAGGAAAATTACTATTTCCATACATGAAACAGTTCTACCATTATTGCGAGTTTTTATTGATGAATATAAGAGAATTGATGAAGAGCTTTTGAGCTCTATAAAAACAGCCTCATTTTTCCTGATTACAAAACGGTCTCCATCATATTATGGGATATATGGATATAATTATTGAGGGCGTGAAAGTTGCATGTATTGCATTAGAGCGATTACTGTCTTTTAGAATAATATATGCTTTGTCGATTAGAAAATATTGCTGCTATGATGCATTATTTTGACCACTTCTTTCGATATTTATTGGTGTTCCTATATTGACGGTTTAATTTGATTCGTGGAATCTGAAACTTCAGATTAGGTTAAGCTTGTATGTCGAAAAGATTCCTTTTACAGATTGGTTGGTTGGTTGTATGTTTATGGCGCAAGACAACAAGTGTCATTTTGCGCCAGACTAGGTAAGAACGTAAATCCTTTCACAGGTCCTTTTCACAAGACTTAAAGCCTTGAGATGACAAACTTCAACAACGGCTCAAGGATTGTCTCATAATTTTAAAGCGTATCTGAGTTTCATTGTGCTTGGCTAACGATAACGCACACACATTCTTTAGAAAATCATCCATTCTGGTAGTTGGATAATAATAGCATATATTCTTAGAAAAATATAAAATCTGCTAGCGTTATTATATTTGGATTATGGTAAAATATATTCTTTAAAATATATAACTGCTGATTGTAAGGACAATACATTTATTACCTGGTTTTAAAAGTCTATCTACTCATCGTTGATATGGGACATTCTGCGATGGATTGTATTCAATGCACTTACAAGCAGGAGTACAAAGACTTGATATAAAATACAAAGTTTTTCTGTCATCATTAGAATTTTATACTAAAGACCAATTTAAGTAGAGATAAACAATTTGGGGCATGATACACAGGTATATTAATAATTTATTTTACATTAAGAGCATCTTCACATGAATGTTGTTTACGTCCAGGAGTACAATCGATCGCTGTTCAATTCCTTATATCGTTTCTCCTAAATGTTTTCACAAACTGTAGCAAATATATGTATTATCCCAATTTTAATTGTAGTAGTACTCCACACTTGTATTAAACGGACCTTATTCTTAACAAAGCTCAATATCATCTTCATGCTTAATACCCTCTTCACACACAAGCGGTTTGTCTGTCCGTTTACCATCATGGAGCCTTTGTCTTTTTAAACTTTACGTATCAAAAAATTATGTTTGTATTACCAATTGATGAACGTTTGCTTCCACTTTTGAAATTGGGTTGAAAAATTAACAGAAATTTGGGTTTGTGGAACCAGAGCATACATTGGCCCTTTTATCACAATGTTGACACTTTAGTTTATGGAGACCGCAGAAACACCTATGCTTTTTCTCAGGAGGAATATGGAAACATCATATAGAAAATTGTCGAATTATCTACATCATCACTTAAACCGTGATTTTCTACCTGTAATTTCTTATTTACGATTTCTTAACGATTAAAATTGTCTATGTTCATTATGTTTTTCCAAAATAATAATGAATATTCTCAAACATGGTTTCTTTCTTCCGGGCAGAAGTGTTTAAAAAACAATTTTATAAGACTCTCCAAACGAAATAAATAACTCAGTCTTTGAGCAAAGGAATAAATAAAAATATTTGAAATGTTTGTGGAACACAAGGAGACTTTTGTGCCTCGCATTTCTCAAGATTTCTTAATTTTTAACAGGAATATTTTTTAAATGAATTTAATTAAAAAACACGAAAAGAGAGAGGGACAAAATAAAAACGGCAAAAACAATTTGTCTATATTAGAATGAAACGCGATTATAAAATAAAACACGAAATATTTTTCTAACAATAGGATATTTAAAAACAATACGACATTCAATACAAGAAATTAACTCTGCATTGTAATATTTGCATACATATTGTAAAAAATACTAACTGTAGTTCAATTAAATTGCTATTTTGCAAGCCAAGAAAAAACACAGCCTCTTGATATTGCTTTATTAAGTAATATAATATATAATACACTCATTATTTTTCTAAATTTTTTGTTTTTTATTTTTTCGTCTTTGTGTTTCCTCTTTTTCACTTTTATTTCTCTGAGCTTTTTTTAAAACTAGGAGAAATCATATATGTAGAACAGTTTCGCATTTAGCCACCGTTTAGGAAACTCTAGTTTGAATTCACACGATGATAACTATCCTTTCAGTTTGTCTGCTGATCTATTGTCTGGGGTTTGTTTGTCCAGGGGATTAGTTCGGATTCAACGAAGAAATATAAGTCCTGGTGCAGGTAGCCGCACGACCTTTGTCTGCATCTCCTGAGGATGTATGATCTTTGCGTTTCTTACGTCGAGAAATATGAATAATCCTCAGAGTCCCGGAACTTCGGGAGGTAGCAATGTAACAGTGGCAACACATACGATCGCAAAATTCGTTTCTTGGGTATTTTCCGACAATAATGTTAGAAGCCCATCTCAATTAATACTGGTAAGGAATGGGGTGATAGATAGATAAACTAAGGAATTTTCACCCGATGCTGCTAAATAACACACTTGTTCGGAAAAGGTATCATATTTGGGACAATAATGCGGTATGCATATGATTCTTGACTTTATATGACGAATATATATATATATAGCGAAATACAGCAATTTTTAGCTATAAAATAGAGATATATAGTGCAATTATTAGCAAACACATTTTTTTTTAATTTATACATGCTCCAAGAATAACGTTAGTTGTCTGTCACGATGATTATCGGCAATGAATGTGGTGAAGGATATGATAAAATCAATGGTTTAAGAGGGCATCGCTTATTCACACATCTTTCCTGAAAAGGTATAGTATTTGCGAGTGCGGTGTAATAAAATTCCACACTATCCATACCAATCGCGACTCCACATGATATGAATAACACACAAATTTTGTTCTGCGGTGATTTACACTGTTAAGAAATATAAGTATTTTACTGTAAATCCTGAATATGACGATATTTTTCACATGTTTTGTTAAAAAAAACCTTTAGTTTGGACGTGATAGGCAATAAAGCGAGATAATAGATATCCGAGGTGTGAAATGTGTGTCGTTATACGTGTTAAGTCTGTGCGCATGAGCAGAGACGAGTTAAAGTTTTTACTTATATTAGAGATAGAAGTCGAATTGCATTTTTCGAAACAGATATTAAAGAAAAGATTGATACTGCCACCACATTATAATAATTAACGCTTCGCAAGAATATCAAAAGAGTGCTTGGATTTTTATTATGCTTAAGTAATTAGTGATCGAATTATGGGGACTTTACTGTCTACATAAGTTTACTCACTCATTCACCTCTTTCAAAAGAGAGCAGGATTTTAATTATGCTAATCTTAAAATAAAAAAACATGATTGTTTGATATGGATAATAATTTTTAATATAGAAAATGACGACCATTAGTGTTTTCTGTGGATGGCACTAGCGGCTATTCAACCTATGGGAAGGCAGCTATATCGCATTATGCTAAATATTTGAAAATCGAGACTAAATTAGATGTTAGGTATATTGATTCTTCCTCCATAAAATTGTTTTATGCAAGGAAATTGCAGAAAAAATAAGCTTTGGTTGGTGGATATGAATATGAAAACTTTCTCATGCTTACATCAAAATATGCAGGTTTGTTTTTTATTCATCGATTTTGTTACACATATCAGGAAAATTTGTCATCATATTTTTTGTTTCTATCTCATTAGGAACTTCAATATATTTTTAACTTCATTGACTAGGTATGAACATTGAAAAGCTTTTCGCGAAATATGAAGACTTGTTTATAATAGTATAAAATACAATAACATTTTGCAAGTAACCGATACATATGCCAGATTTCTATAACTGAAGAGGCATTTTGCAAAAGAAATAATCGACATAGTGGAAAAAATAAAGGTAGATGGTGAGAAAATATATAAAGAACAAATAGTGGAACGCGTTTAAAAACTAGTGGAGTAAATTGTTAAACTTAACCGTAGAGCAAACATTTAACCTTAGTTGAGAAGTAGTTGTATAAACACATATTAAATACTGTTTTCTAAACTCTTCAGCATTTAAGGTAGTCATAAATGAGAGGAAGAATGCAGAAAACATGGGGTTAAAAACTATTTATAGGTCTCGTAACTCAAATTTTGAAGTGAAAATTAAAAACTTCTGCAAATTTTCGGGAATTTCAGCATTACATTTCCCGTTTATTGTATAGGGAAAAATATAAAGACATTAATGATATGGGGTGTAAGCATGCGAATAGGTGAAGTAAACTTCCGACAGCAGAAAAAATGGGAATGAACAGATAATTATTTGTTTTGATGTAGTGCTTCTAAGTGACGTATTTCTAGAATTTCGCCCTCTAACTTTAAAAAATTATAAAATTCTAATTTACCATCGATATGTTACACGAGCTTCTTTGGGAGGTGTACCTCGAAATGTCTTGATCTCTATGTCGAGCTACTCATTTCTACAGCTTTACCCATATTTTGATGAATTTTGATGATAATTCTTCGTTCTCTTACCGTGATTGTCATGTGTAAATAGTTAAAATAAGGAAAAATGTATATAAAGTGTAAAAAATAGCTGATAATAGTGTACATTTAAATTGTGTCCATGTCTAGAATGGGTTGAGATCCGTTATGTCATATATCGAGAATATTCTAAAGCTACTTATACTTTTATGAGGACATCAGGCTTGAAAATTTTCTGTCGCATCTTGTATGCCAACAAATGTAAAATTTTTCATATAGAAAGATGGGAATGAAAGTGTCAGACGATATGAGTTTATTCAAGAACCGGTTTGCGACCCCTTTGCTGGGACAATAACTTGGGTATGGGTGTTTCCAAGAAAGACACGTGAATGGCCGGAAGTAGACAGAAACACGTTCATATTTGTTGAAATGATTCTTAACACTGGCTTTGTAGGCAGTCTCTACGTTGAGAGAATCGCAGCATTTTTTAATAAAATCCGTAGTAAATGCTATATGTATGTGCAATTCATGGCCGTCATGGATCCAGGCGAAGACAATAAGCTAAATACAGATCAAAATATTAGAGGATATTTTAAACATAGAGAAGTATAAAAGCGGTAAAAAGATTGTAAGTCAATTTAAGAATTAAATCTAACGATTTCCATAAGCAATACCATGGGGTTTACTTTCGACTTGAAATAGTAAAATAAAAAAATCTTCTATTTAAATGAGTACGAAGCAGTTATTGTACCTACATACGTGAGGGATGTTGTAGTAAATACCTTAGTCAGAGGGGTAATATTTTCTTTGGAAGCGAGAATACTGGTGACAACTAATTAAAAAATCTTCTGTCTTCTTAAAATTATTAAAATTTAGACACCTTCGATATAAAAAATTCCTCAAAGTAATGTTTGAATAAGGAAAATAAAAAATCTTAATTTTTATAATGAAAAAGTAAAATAACCTGAATCCACAGCGCACCATTTCGAACGACTAGCACCGCTGAAACGCTTGTTTAAATGAAACAAGTAAGAAAATAAAATGCATCTTACCTCGGTAGGATTGGTGTCAACCAAATTGAAATTCGAGCAATCTCGAGTTCAGGGTGAGAGACTTGCAAAGTATGGCTTCAAATCGTTAAAAAAAATGAAAATCCTTAAATCTCATATAAAATCGTAAAGCATGTTTTATCTCACGTTGAAGGTAGTAGCTCTGTAAATAGTCCACGCCCTATTTCATGTTAGAACAGGAAAGCATCGAATGAACCAACGGAAAGATTTAGGAGAAAACTCGAAAAAAATTACAAAAGTTAAAAGAAAAAATTATATAAAAAAGAAAGGTTCTAGAAAACGAATAAAAACAAACTTTGGAAACAAAAAAGTGAAAAAAGTTTAGACAAAAAATGAAAAGCACAGAACTTAGAAAAATAAAAAGTGAAAAAGAGTTAAAAAAAATTAGTAACACAAAACTTAGGAAAATAAAAGTGAAAAAAGTTTAAAAAAAAAATGAAAAACGCAAAACTTAGAAAAATATAAAGTGAAAAAAAGTTTAGAAAAAAGGAGAAGAAAAAAGTGGAAGAAAATACGTGCCAATAAATAAAGTTAACCAAAAGCTCTATTCTTACTATTAAAAAAACTCCAAAACTCACCACCAGGAGAGCTAGGATAGCTGAGGAACAGAATACGTGACCATCAGATTCACATATAATCCCTTACAACGACTAAGAGAGATATAAATTTACAAAAAGTACAAAAATTGGTCGCTAGGGGGATCTAAGATCGCCCTGAAGGGGAACACCTGACTCTCATATACATACACACAACGAGCAAAAGAAATATCTCTTGAAATATTTACAAAACTTTCCAAAATTCGTTGCTAGGGGGTGAGCTAGGATAGCTAAAAAGAGGACATGTAACCATCCGATAAGTATATACAACGATCAAGAGAAATATCCCTTGAAACAATAGAAATCGAAAGAAATTCGAAAATCCGCCGTTAGGGGACCCCACGTGCCCGTTTAGCTGCTTTTGCCTTATAATTAACGTTGTGGGAAATTTGAGCTAGAAAAGAACACATAAGGAAATTGTGTTAGAACCTGTTCTGTATCTCTTCGAACCCCGTCTTGAAGGACCCCCTTTTGATTTGCTGACAAAATGTCTAGAACCAAACCCAACATGAAAATTCATCCTAGACTTGGTTGGAAAACGCTGATAATTATTGGGAACGAAAGTGAGAGCTGGGGTTGAAATGAAATCACGAATCATAGAGTATACTTTAAAATAAGAATTTGAATGTGATTGAAATTATCTAATTACAAACTTGTAATTATTTAAAAATCATAACAACACAATAACGTTTAGCCGCTTTTGCCTTATAATTAATCTCAAAATTTTAAAATTAATCTGGCGGATTTAATTCTATGTTGAATTTAATTATATTAGACAACGTGTAATCATGAGTTTAACATTCGTGAACTTCAAGAAAAATTAATTTAAATAAAATTAAAAAATCAAATAAATATTGAAAAAAAAACTCGCGATTGAAAAAAATAAAAATTAAAAACTTTCGATTAAAATAAAAATTTAAAAACTTTTGATTAAAATAAAAATTTAAAAACTTTTGATTAAAAAATTTTAAAAACTTTCGATTTAAAAAATTGTAAAGTTAAAAAAAAACACGCAATAAAAAACGCCCCAACGGGGTTGCACGGAGACTACGGCCTTACCCTGCGGCTCCACCCTGGAGGGACCAGGCGCGCCAGTAATGTAGAATCCCCACTTTTCTCCCTACTTTCCACTTAGTTATTCAAGAGAATATTTTAAAAAATAATTTCATAATATAACTAATAATATATTTCCAGATACTCAGCAGCCACCTTAAAACAAGTGCCGCCCTTAAGCATGCGCCTTGAGTGACGCACTTAGAGATCAACACCAAATATATGCATATATTCAAACAGTTATTTAAAAGAGATCATTTTTCATTTTTATTTTCAAAAAATGAAACATGAATCGTAGCTGTTGTCTTTGATCCAAAGATTTTAGATACTAGATTGCTATAATAAATGGCCTGCGGCCGCCAAGAAGCGGTGACGCATTTTGTACCTCCACCAGGAACAGCTACGGATATAGAAAATAAACCTTTTATTTGAATTTAACGGTAATTGTGAAAAAAAGAGCGAAAAGAGTGCTTAGAAACCCAATTTTGCCTGACTTTTAGAAATTTATTTAAAAATGTCAGGAGCGTCTTAAAAACATGTAAAAACATGCACTTGGTGCTGAAAATTCTGTCCTATTTTATAAAATTTACCACTTGTTATGCAGACGAGATTTAAAAAACTTTGGACATTAGTTTCTGTGTAAAGCGGACTCGAATCTGGAACATCTTAGCTGAGAGGCAAGTGAAGTCACTTACCTGATAACTACAAAGGGCTGCATTATAACCCCTGCCAGGAAAATGTCTTTTCTTTTTATTTCACGTCGAAAGAAAGAAGTTTGGTTCTAAGAAATGAAGCGACACACAAAATGGAAAACCGTTTAAGAGCATGCGTGGGGAAAAAACTTCTTTTGCATCAGCGGCGTAAAGAGGAAAGGATCGGGGGTTCAAGAATTTCCTTCGTTATCAGAGTTCATTATTCCCTCCAATACCA
The DNA here is from genome assembly GCA_006491805.2 of Dysdera silvatica. Classification (NCBI taxonomy): domain Eukaryota; kingdom Metazoa; phylum Arthropoda; class Arachnida; order Araneae; family Dysderidae; genus Dysdera; species Dysdera silvatica. The sequence goes on along the minus strand of QLNU02015270.1, from coordinate 6,535,523 downwards.
TATTATAACCTATTTTTAAAGCCATTTGAATATCTATGCATTATTTCTAAATTGGTAGTCTACTGAGTTGCATTAATATAGGATAAAAAAAATAAGTGAGAATAAAGTGCTTACAAATACGATTTAAAGTGACTTTTATAAACTGATTTAGAAATCCCATACTCGAGTAAAAATTTATAATAATGGGCAGTGGCTTCAAAAATATGTGATCTATTTCATGGAGCTTATAGCTATCCAAATGGCTGAAATTTTAAAAAATGGCGACAACGGCTTTTTCAGGAAGTGCACTCGAACGAAGGACCTCACGACTGAGAGGCGACTGATGTCACCCGGTCATTGCACGGAGTAAAAGGTATGATCCCCCGAGTGGCAAGGTTTTTTTTTTTTCCCCATTACGCTTAAAACAGGATGCTTGGTTCCATAGACTATCTTAAATGTCTCTCATTATTGTAACTTTATAAAGCTGAAACAATCAGAAGTTAAGCAACGCTGCTGCAGCATTCACGTCAGTATTTACTATAACTTGTCCTCAGATACAATATTTTGCTGTTAGATAAAGATCAGCTACTTCCATTTATCTGTTTTACCAAGGCAAATCGATATATTCATGAAACAAATATCCCAACCATTGTTATAGAATTCGATTTATGAAAATGGGAGGGTGATAATAGATCATTGAGTTCTGCCGAACCATCATTTTGCAAATTGGAAAAGATTTTAATCTCTACATATGTATTTACGTTAACTGATAACATCGTTGAAGGCATAATACCTGCATCGATCGCATCCATCAAGTTTAGCTATTTTATGCTATTTTATTTAAAGCTATTTTATGAAAGCGCAACTCCTTTGGTGATTAATAGATAGTGCTATGGTCACGACGCTCTAATTTGTCCACATTGCTAGTGTAATAGGTTTGTAGTTGTTCTATGGCACAAGGACAATCAAAATCATGATGTGACGGAACCTACATTTTCCCGAGGTTCCCGAACCTCTTGAAACTTAGAACACTGAGCATCCAAGCTCAGTCAGCATTCTGTGGATTGGTTCCGTAGACCTTAAGGGGTTCGGACTCCTCGGTTTGTTGCCGTTCTATGGCGCAAGGACAACAAAAATCATGATGTGACGGGACCTATAGTTTCTCGAGATTTCTGAACCTCTTAAAACCTGGAATATCCAGCACCCAAGCTACAGTCAGCATTCTGCGGATTGGTTTTGTAGGCCTTAAGAGGTTCGAATCCCTCGGTTTCTTGTTGTTCTAAAGGCGCAAGGATAAAAAAGATCATGATATGATGGGACCTACACTTTCCCGTGTGTTTCGAACTTCTTAAAAACTAGAATATGGAGCACCCAAGCTACAGTCAGCATTATGTGGAATGGCTCCGTAGGCCTTAAGAGGTAAGTTCGTACTCCTCGGTTTGCTGTTGTTCTATGATGCAAGGACAACAAATGCGATGTGACGGGACTTACAGTTTCCCGAAAATCCCGAGCCTCTTAAAATCTAGAACATCACGCCATTTATTTATCGTCAAGGAATCTCATATTAAAATGATTATTTGATACGAAATAAAGATTTTCGGAATGGGCAGGTGCATTTACAGTTTCTTTTTACATCGTTGTATTACATTGGTGTATCTCCACATGTTGTTCGCGTCCTGGAATACATTTAGCCAGTATTCTGGTTCACGCAATATCTTGTTTGATACCTTTTCGAAGACTGCAACGCAATAGTACTAACTGTATCTACCAATGCTAGTTGGATGAATGCTTTAGGCGCAGGGATCATTCTATGCGAAACAAGGAACATATCTCCCAAAGGGTTCTCCTGGAATAATTAAGGAAGATGGGAGGGTAGATTAAGCATTGCGATTAAAGATCATTCTCCACTTTTATGATGTATCCTGGAATGAATTGTTTGCTCATAACTGCGGTTCTGTAACATTTCAGTCCGCAGAACTCTTTACTTAACACGGGACTAACCATGGATACTCTATATAAATATTTATTCCGCTCTAAGTAGTCAACTTTAAGTGGTTGTCGTGGGAAAAAATTATAGAAATTGCAGATTTTCTTGGAATCGCCGGAGATGGTCAACGAATTACTTGCAGAATTGCCACGAATTACTCCTGGAAGCTCATCATGTTACCCTGTATTGCCTCGTAAATGTGGAAATATACGTCACGAAACATTTAGCTAAAGGAAAGGATGCTTGTTAAACAATCAAGATATATTCCAACCATGGATCTCTGATTCACGTTCCACCAGTGTCTTGACTGCTGTGTCAGTTACGCATAGTCCAAGGAATTCGTTCTGGAAAAGAAAATACTTCACCTATTATGGAAATTTTAGGATTTAATTTTTTATATATCTATAGTGTTATCTCCTGTATGGGATACCTCTATTTAATGAGACGACTCCTCTGGCCCAGGTATACGGATCAACACCTGCACCTCCGAAGAAGTAACACCTATTTAAGGTACAAAATATCCGGTTCCGCGAGTGTATATAGCGTGCTCTAGGTTAGGGCCACTCATAGAAATAATGTAGACAAATTGCCCAATTTCTAACCATGTCTACAGTTGGAGTAAAACTTCAGAATTTTTTGGATAAGAATGCAGTTTGATTTTGTGGATTTTTAGGAATTAATTATAATGACTTCCGTTGATTATTAATGGCTTTCATTGATTATATATATATTACTGACTTCCATTGATTATATATATATTACTGACTGCCATTGATTATATATATTAATGACTTCCATTGACCAAACCATATTTCTGCCTCCCACAATTTGGAAATTGCTAAACGCTTCAGAATTCTTCAGGTTGATAAACATATTAAAACCACAACATTTACGTGTAATATTATAAAATCTTCAGTACATTTATATCTCATTTCTCTTTATCTGTCCAATCATACGATACTTCCCAATCTAACGAGAAACGCTACTAACTTTGTACCAGATTTTTCAAGAAATAATCATGGGTTGGCGCGAATTGGCTGCTTTGACTCCAGAACATGAAACTCTATTCCCTCAACTTTGCAATCATTAAACTCCCTCCCATTATTTAAAAAGCGTCTTTCTCAATACTTGCCAAATCAACATCTATTCATTTTAACCCAGATAATCCTGAATTTTTTATTTTTTGTTAAAATTCCTGAAACATGTTGCTAGAGGGTCCTTATAAGCCAAAAGTACAACTTTTATTTTCATTCAGTCCATAGAGATCCTAGAAATCGATAAGTAGTATCATCTGTCTACGCTTGCTGTAACTCGAGTAGTTTACTTCTTTCCAAAAAGTGTTCTACGTCCTTCAGGAAGGAAGTCAGGGCTATCTACATTAAAAATAATAAAATGTTCCAACTCGGGCAGCATGGGCTTTGTCAACCCTACAGTCTTTACTCATTGCAGCCTGGACGAATCAGTTTAATACTTCTGTAATGTATAAATATATAAAAATATCTGAGATTTTAATTGATTCTCCTAAATACAGTTTGTATTTTATTGATTATATATTGATAACTTCCATTGATTATAAATTAATGAGTTTGGTTTATTATTAATGACTCATTGCTTAACAACGAATGTCATTGATTATTAATGACTTTGGTTTATTATTAATGACTCATTGCTTAACAACGAATGTCATTGATTATTAATGACTTCCACAATTATTAATGACTTCCATTGATTATCAATGACTATTATGTTTTTTGACATTTATGGATGGAATTTTGAAGCACCGATAAATGCCGTTAACATAAAAGGTATTTTTGTGACATAGACATTTCGTTGTACAATTAGCAAATATTTTTCTCCCTAAAATTAATTTTAGTTTGTAAACAAACAAAAGGTATTCATCATGGTGAATAAAAGAATATAAAATCTTTTTCAAAAGAGAAATACGGTAAAAATCAAGTCTCTCGTATGCAAATTTTATCCTTTTGTCTAATTCCGATTGGAAAGCAATATCTTTATCCAAAAAACGAAGTTGAAAAAAGTATTGCTTACTTCAATTTCGGTTTGTTTGCATCGTATTTCATTCGCTAATGGGAAAATTTATTTAATGGATTTTATTATTCAAACGTCGCTTAGATAGCTATGGCTTTTGGATCAACCTCGCATTGCTTTTTATTGGTTAGTGTTTTTGTAAACGTTTAGATAAATTAGCTAAATCAATAAAATATTTGTTCTCAACTAGAACGACTGTCCAATTATAAAAATACTATTATATAACAAATTACAAATAAAAATTATTGATGGTGATAGAAATACTATGTAAAAAAATAAAAGTTCTATGTAAAAAAATAAAAGTACTACTATGTAAAAAAATAAAAGTGCTATGTAAAAAAATAAAAGTGCTATGTAAAAAAATAAATATAATACTAACGTTAATAAAAAATATTACTTGTGGCGGTAAAGTATTGCTTTGCATGAGAAACTGCAATCAATAAAGTTGACACTCACGTTGTTTAGCTCATACTAGAGTTTTTTTTGTATGGGAGAAAAAGAGATATCGTCCCCGCACTGGAGTCGAACCAGGGTTCTTCCGTTGAACCCTGAGTGTCTTGACCGCTAGACTAACGAGGAAAGGGGAAGGCTCTCTTTCTCCGTCTATAAGAATATAAGATATCCTTCTCAGGGAAGCGAAAGAAACTACTCTAAAACTCTCTAAATTCTAAGAAACTACAAACAAAAAACTCTTAATTGTGATAAATATTCAAGCTTCCATAAGATGGTACGTGTCGTTTTTGGAATCTTCATGCACTTCATGATACTATATTTCTGAACACTGCTTTTAGCACGTGCCATATCTCTTGGTTTTGCAAAATGAAACACGTGGAATTATATTTCGTCTTGTGGATCAGTATGTGCATGATATGTTTATCAACAGAAGATAAGACAAACACAGCTTCTACTAGAAAATGTGCAAACTCTTTTAATGTATTCGATTTCTCCATATAGTTACAAACATACTGTAAATGTGTTTGCAGTGCTGATTGTAACTATGCCTTTGATGTATTTCAATTTAAGATACGTTTAACTCCCAATTTCACGAAATGCGTCAGTTCCTCTTATTTCAACTGCAATTTTAACTACACCGTTCACCCAACATTTGCGCGAGGGCTTGTTTTCATACAGGCTTTTCAATTCTTTATATTATTATTTACTTTCTCCAATTTGAATGTATTTTTATGTTGTACCATTTTCGAAAAATATCAAGAAATTTCAAAGGTATGCGGCACTCATATGTTATTGAATATTGTCAAACAATATCAAAAACTCGTACATACCATAGAAATTGAGACCGCTTTCACCTCAATTGCGTTTTCTATTATAATGTTGAATTTTACCTTAGCACTTTCATATTTTTCTGCTGCCCATTTGTACATGCATTCTTATAGTTCAATGGTTCTTTTACATAGCACCTTCGCGTTATGGAGCTCAAACGTTGCCACAGTTTTGCTTTTAATTTGTGCATCAAGCGCTTTAGCCAACATGACCCAAGCAATGAACACCATTACTTCAGGTTATAATGATATTCTGTCAGAACTTGGGGAAGAAACTCTTGACCTTTTGGATAACCAGTCTGAAATTCACCGAATCTGTACTTTGTAGCCAAATCATATATCTGTCAGACTAGGGCATGGTTAAATTAGGTTATGTCTAATCTTAATAGTGGATAGTTCGCTCTTAACGTACGGATTTCCTTTCGTGAATTTAAAATGAGATTTATATGGGGAAAGTTAGAGCAGGAGGAATACAGGCATCGAGAGACTAAAACGATATTCCTCTGCACCGGGTACAAGTTCACAGTAGACAACAGGGAAGGAATTAAATGAGAAAAAATCTCTTAGAAAAGAAAGAAATTTGTTTATGTGTGCTTTTTGGGTGTTTGGATTTTAAGGTGCAAGAACAGTCAGTTTTGTAAGATATTATCTTTCGCAAGAATAACAAAATTGCATACAAAGCCACCGGGGCGAATTTTTTTGTGATTTTTCGTGGGGAAATTTGTCATAAATAAATTTCGACACCCGCGTATAAGTTCAATCTAGAGCTTTTTAGGCATACGAGAAAAAGAGGCGCTGCCCCCGCCCTTGGATCCCCCCGACGGTACGTTTTGTTTTGCGCAAGTTTAGTGTCAGTATTGCGCTAATTCTGTGTCAATATTGCACTAGTTGGTGTCAACGTTCTTCTAATTTGTTGTCACTATTGCGAACACTATTGCAAACGATACGATATGAGGTGCTGTTTTCTAACGATATGACATGAAATACTGTTTTTTAACGGTATGAGTATCTTCGAACTGTATAATATGAAATGAGTAAGTATCACAAGGGTAGTAAGTGACGTTATCATGATGTTCCAAACTGATCATAAATTTTTTTAAATAAAAATTCGTTCTCAAGATATCAAAGGCGAAACTTTTAGGACGTAACTTCCGGTTTGAATTAATTTTGACCGGTTTCCGAAAACGTTAGAAATTATATCATATGGAGTATGTCACAATCCTTTTTTTTTCCTTCCTCGATAAATCAAAAAACGTTATCAATTATTATTTATCACGATTATTTTCATGTTTTTGCAATTAAAACGAAATAGTGGAAGTTAGATTTTACGACGTAACATCCGTCAATTGTAACACTTATTCGCTGACACTTTATATATGCACGGTAAAGTTTTCCTAACCTGAACTAACCGGTACAGAGACCTGTTAAGATCAACTTAAATCTTTACTACGGAACTTACTGTAAACGATAATTGTTTGATGTTTTTGTGTTCACGTAACAGGCGGCAAACGATGGGCTGGAAACGAAAAATCTCACCTTCCTCCATGGGAAATTTCAATCAATTGGCAACACACACACCGCGCTGTTTGTTTACGTCTTATCAGTCGGTTGCAGCAGAAAAAAGAAATAGTTTAACCGGGCTATCGTATTAAGACTACTGTTAAACGGTGCAAGATGTACTTTCTAATGGTAGAAGATATGGGGTCTGAAGATGTTTGTTTTCAGCGCAAGGATAGCAAATCGTTGGTTGGTTGGTTGGTTGTAGTTTCATGCCGCAAGGACATCAAGGGTCATTATGCGCTAATCAAGGCGAGATCGTGCATACGGTATAAGGATAGCAAATGCCCTGCTGCGTCAAGACCAGAGTTTTCAAAGTTTAAGGCGCAGAGCAAAGTTTCCCGAAGTACGTTCCGTGAAACTCCAAAAGCACCTCGACGGCGTAAGGCCCCTAAAGGAAAGGGAGCTGGCTCATCCGTCTTTTTCATGCAATTGTGTCACGTGATCTCAGTCACTGCTGTGTTAAAGTTAAATGATTTATAAGTGCGTTATTTTTAATTGAATAGGGGGGAAATTGGTAAACTACTCAAATCACTCCAGAAATAAACATAGAATGGTTAGATTTGCAACAGATCCTATAAAAAATGGATTATTAATTTTTCAATGGTAAACGTTCTTATGAAACCGGAAGAGTAAAACAAAATGGCGGCTGATGCATCGATCTAGAATTCTAGGGTCACTACTCCAGCGGTTCCGCAAGCAATTTGTGAAACACCGCCACAATTCCGAGAAAGTCTGCAAATTCTGTAATTTCCTCCCATGACCACCACTTAGTGTTTACTAACCATAATCAGGATCTTGCAGCAAAAGAAAAGTATTTATTAACTTTCATACTGATATATTTATGGCTTATTTTTATGTTTTTGTTCAAGCGTCGGTAGGAAATCGCTCTTTAGGTTTTCTTTACATATTTATGGAGAAGTTCCATGGTTAGTCATGTGGTTAGAAAAGAGTTCCATGGATTAAACAGTTTGAGAACCACTGACCTGGGGAACTAACCCCTGGACTGCAGTAAGCAGTTTGTTGATAAGCGTTCTCTTTTGGCACATTTCGGAGTGGAACCCGAGTCAACAGCACTTTGGGTGAGCACCTTACTACTGCACCACCGAGGGGCCTATGTAAGAAATGCTTTTCGGTGACACAGTGTACTTCCCAATAATATGATGGATGTATTATAAAATGGCATCTTTTGAATTATGCTGTCTTCTAGCGGGGTACTGTGAGATATTGTCTTCTAAGGGTATAATATAGGATACTGTCTTCTAACGGTATAATATGAGATGCTGCCTTCTAATTGTATAATGAAATTCTTCTAACGGTATAATGAGGTTCTTCTAACGATATAACGAGATTCTTCTAATGGTAAAATGAGATTCACTTAACGGTATGAGAACCTTCTAACGGTATAATGAGAATCTTCTAAAGGTAAAGTGAAAATCTTTTAACTGTATAATATGAGACGCAGGCGTACACAGGAAGTCCATAAAGGGGGTTACGGAGATGTAACTCATATATTCCTATGTTAAATATACAAAATTTCATTGTAATGTCGATTACAAACCCCATCAACACATCATGCATACGCCAGTGATATGAGATGCTGTTTTCTAACGGTATGATATGAGATATTATCGTCTAACCGTATGAGATATTGTCGTCTAATGGTATAATATGAAATAGTTTTCTAATGGTATAATATAATACTGGCTACTAACGATTTGATATGAGATACTGTTTTCTAACGTCATGATATGAGATACTGTTTTCAAACGATACGATTACAGGCTCGCACAAAGTTTAGACACAGAGGCAAATTATAAATAAAAGCGAGAATTTGCATTGAACTTCGCCGATATTGTATCTAAATAATCCTAGAACCAATAATAAATTGTGCAACTTAAAAGATTACCAAAAGTACTGAAACAAAATATCCCAACACCGTAATATTGGAATCTGCATGCCACAAATGTTTAGGCACATATGTCAGATTTATGCAAATTAACGGCGCGAAGTTCCCAAGTGATCGAAGGGGCGTTTCCCAGAGTTGTTATATAAGGCCTGAAATAATTTAGAATGCTTAGAACGATGCCGAAGTCAAAGCAATTTACGAATGACGAGATTTTGAAGATTTGGAGGCTGAAAACTAAAGGTAAATCTGTTACTCAAATTTCTGTTGCATTGAACCGTTCAAAGCGAGGCATTTATCGAGTGTTATCCCGGGGTGATCAGTATCAACCAAAATCACGATCTGGGAGGCCTCGAGTGACCAGCATTCGGGATGATAGACAAATACGAAGATTGGCTTCAAATGAAAGCCTGTCTGCAAATCAAATAAAAAACACGTTAGCAATGCGAGTGTCAAGAGAAACCATACGTAGAAGGATTGTAGAATGCAGGCATTTGAGATATGCAAAAATGCGCCGCAAGCCCTGCTTGCAATTACATCATAAACAAGCACGACTACAATGGGCAAGGCAGCACATATCATACAGTGACGAATGGCTGCAGGTGTTATTTAGTGATGAAAAAAAGTGGAACTTAGATGGTCCCGATGGCCTTTCGCACTACTGGCACGATCTTCGAAAACGCCCCTTAAGTCGGTTCAGCAGACGTCAAGGAGGAGGTTCAGTCATGGTTTGGGGAGCCTTTAGCTTCAATGGACAGACTTCTTTGGCGTTTTTGAATGGAAAACAAGATTCCAAGGCATACCAGGCAACTCTTGAAAGTCACCTATTACCTTTTGGCGAACTTTTATGTGGACGAAACTGGGTTTTCCAACAAGATAATGCGTCCATCCACACATCCAGGTCAACAAAAGAATGGATGAGCGCTAAAAATATTACAGTTCTCGATTGGCCTGCTCTTAGTCCTGACTGTAATCCCATCGAAAATGTATGGGGCATACTAACGAATGTTGTGTATGCCAATGGAAAGCAATATCCGTCCGTTTTAGAACTTAAAAAGGCTATAGAAGAAGCGTGGTTTAATTTTGAACCAGAAACCTTTCAAAATCTTGTGCTTTCAATGAACGACCGCGTATTTAATCTAATACGAAGTAATGGTGGCTACATTGATTATTAAAATTGTTCATTTCCTTATGCAAGTGCTAAAATTTATGTTTGTGCCTAAACTTTTGTGCCACATATTTTACTTATTTTAAGTTATATATTGCAGCAAGTTCGCTACTGATGTGATTTCTGTTCTCAAATTTTTAATTTGCATATTACATGTGTTCATACTTCGTAATATTAAAGTTCCTACTTCT
>QLNU02015270.1:6489897-6525306 GCA_006491805.2 Dysdera silvatica | reverse complement strand
TCTAATGGTATAATATAATACTGGCTACTAACGATATGATATGAGATACTGCTTTCTAACGTTATGATATGAGACACTGTTTTCAAACGATACGATATGAGGTACTGTTTTCTAACGATATGACATGAAATACTGTTTTTTAACGATATGAGTGTCTTCGAACTGTATAATATGAAATAGTTTTCTAATGGTATAATATAATACTGGCTTCTAACGATATGATATGAGATACTGTTTTCTAACGATATGATATGAGATACTATTTTCTAACGATATGATATGAGATACTGTTTTCTAACGATATGATATGAACTACTGTTTTCTAACGGTATGAGCGTCCTCTAACGATATAATAGTATTGCCTTTTAGTGTGATGCAATACCCTCCTCTAACGGTGTGATATAAATGGTCTGTTAAAGATACGATGTCCATTAATGTCCAACAACGTTATAATTCGAAGCAGTTGCAGCATTGCTTAATGTCATAATCAGAGGTATATATTTTCCATCAATGGTGTATTAAACAATATGTAATCATGATATAATACGAAATATAATTTATTGATATAATTATTAATAAATTTCAATAATGGAATAGTAAAAATATTATCAAATATCTCGATACGCAAAGTTGTCTAGCATGAAAACTATATTTTGTAATTTGAATAAATAGGTATAAATATATAAAAAAAACTTAAAAATTATTTCATAAGAAGCCATTCCAAATAGCAAACGAAGAGTTAATGAGTTCTTATTTAAATCTCATTTCCGAAGTTATTTAATCAAACAATTACTGTATCAATACGTCCTTCACTAAAAAGCCATCATTAATCAAATCTTTGAATTAAATGGTATTCTAAGACGGAAAATTAATTTGTATTCGCTAATTCAATTGCGCTAAAGATTCGGCCATCTTAAGTCAAAGATTCGGCCATATTATGTCGAAGCTTCGGCCATCTTTAGCCAAAAATGTAAATAATGAAAAATACGAAGTGACCTTTACAGAAAAGGTAACCACACGAATGAATTTAAAGTGGGCCTCAAACTCATTAAACAAATATAACAGCAGCAAAATTCAACGCAAAAAGGCTTAACTGAAGTAAAAGATACTTTTCAAAGATTAATTTTATATTTTTATTTTCTTCTAATTAGAATTCGTTACCAAGTTTATTATGCTAATTCTCATGTAATTAGTCTCCCATTTTTACTCTTAAGTGCAATGTTTAGATAAAAAATCTATTCGGCATAAAGCCATTAATTAGCTACATAATTTGAATTTGTGAGCTCGAAAATTTATTCTTATAATCGCATTTCCTTTTGACAAGGATTTTTTTTTAAAAATCCATTTTTATTAGTATAATTAAGTTCCTATTAATAGCGCATGAAGTATACATTTCAGAAACATAAGGTAAGCGATAAGTAAGCCTTTCTTTATTTTTCTGACTAATTTTAACATTGAAAATATTTTCCCCAGAACTCGAACTCGTAAGATTCGTCATGTGTTTTCGTGGCTTTTTTTTTGTCACGCCATGTGCAAGCAGGGATGTAGGAAAAGGGGGGGCTCGAACCCCCCATTGGATATCAAAACATTTTCCTAGGCCTCATTACAAAACATTTTGTAAAATTGCTTGAGCCCTCATAACCACTTGAGGCCCTCCATAGCCACTTAAGATCTCATGAGTTTTGAATTGCTACGCTACTATATGCAAAGTATTTTATGTTTTACCAAGAATTGTTTAAAATATTTTGATTGTTAATTAATATTGATTTAATTGAAAAGCTTTAACCTTATCCTTTTTATTTCTTCTCCTAAAATACCAATTCACTTTTAATTTGACCTTTCATGATACATACCACAACGAGAACTATAAACTGTAATAAAATACAAAGCAAGAGAAGACATTTACACACAAAAGGTTAAATGCTGGTTAAATAGTAAATAGAGCAGGTAAGACAAACTTTCGGGTGCATCAGCAGTATCCTCATCAAAGTGTCGCTGATGAAGGACTTCTGTTGACGAGTTCAAAAGATTGGGATCCATCTCATTTGATTAACCTTTTGTGTATAAACAGAAGTACAAAGTTGACTTGTTTCTAATAATTTTAAAGGTTCCTTGAAAAAACTATTATACTGTAGCGTCTAGATGAATCGTTTGTACTTCGTACTACATATTGCCAGGAATGTAATCACGATGGCTTGCCACTGGTCCATACTATAGACATGATTTCTAACATGTCCGCAACGTTCGTGGCCAAATATCTGTTTACTCACTTTCTATTGGCTTTCAGAACAAGCCCTATGATTGGTTAAATTAATAACTCACAGAAAACTACTTACGGGAGTGACATTTTAACAAACTGCTTGTTCTTCACCTCAATTCTTTGAAAAAAAGTTTCTAAGAAACCTCGCTTCCAGACATAGACACGTGCTCCCTTTTACGTCATACGATCGTAAAGGATAATTGTTGGTGTTAATCTGGTGCAGTCCGAATGTAAACACAAATCATCTTCATTGAAGTCCAGGCTAAATATTTCATCTTACAGATTGATTTCCTCAAAACGTCGATCAAAGGGGATGCAATCCTCTACCCTCCCTATTCCGAGATCCTCAGATCGGAGTTTTTAGCTTGCTACTCCATTCTGAAAACTCTCAGACGAAGACCAAAGTCTGAGAAAATTCTATCTTAACCTCTCCCTCGAATATATAGATTCACATTCCTATACTCTCTATCGGCATATGTGTGAACCGCGCTTATGGTGATTCATCATAGATCATGATAAATTATACTCCATATCGTAGGGTACAAAATATCAGCCACAAAATCACGATTTGGTAAGTGCCATAGAGGCTACGATATCAACTATAATATCACGGTTTCGTTGATATCGTAGAATTTACGACAGGACATAAAATGTATTGTCATAGATAAGATAGCATGCTACTTATTATGCTAATTAGTAATCCTAGGTTTTATTGCAGAGTTTTGTAATTTTATAAGTAGGGAATTATTTTTTTCTATAAGGTTTTTCTGGAGTTGGGGAGAGGATACAGTGTAATATTTTCTACAAGAGAGAAAATAACACTTTTCGAAGCTCCCAGAAAACACGTTTATAACCTTAAGTATTCTTTTTTTTATTTTTCTATATCTGTTTTTCTTTCAGTCTTTGCGCCAATTATCTTCCTTCTGATTTTAACATTTTCTTTATTTTAGCTTCTCTTGCCATTTTTTCCTTTCATTTTGTTTTTGTTATTCTCTTTCTTGATTTTTTTTACTTGTCGAGAGATAACAAAACTTATACAATAATTTCTGCCACCTACGTATATATAGCTCAAACTAGAGCTTTTTTCTTTTTGGAGAAAAAGAGACGCTTTCCCCGTCCTCGATTCGAACCAGGGTCCCTCCGTTTAGCCCGGAGTGTCTTAGACCGCTAGATGAATGAGGACAGGAAACAACGCTCTCTTTCTCCGTATGTAAAGATGTTAAGGTATTATTACCCTCCGCAGGGATAACACAATTGCCAAATATGGTCAACACAAGAAAGCCTCCGGGGCGAGATTTTTGTGAGTTTTCGTGGGGGAATTTATTATACAATAATTTTTGCCACCCACGTATTAATTACAGCTCAAACTAGAGCTTATGTAATTTTGGAGAAAAAGAGACGCTTTCCCCATCCTGGATTCGAACCAGGGTCCCTCCGTTTAGCCCGGAGTGTCTTGGACCGCTAGACGAATGAGGACAGGAAACAACGCTCTCTTTCTCCGTATGTAAAGGTGTTAAGGTATTATTACCCTCCGCAGGGATAACACAATTGCCAAATATGGTCAATACAGAAAAGTTTGAGCTATATATACGTGGGTGAAAAATTATTGTATAATAAATTCCCTCACGAAAAACTCACAAAAATCTCGCTGCGGAGGCATTTCTGTGTTGACCATATTTGGCAATTGTGTTATCCCTGTGAAGGTAATAATATCATACATGCTTATATACGGAGAAAGAGAGCGTTGTTTCCTGTCCTCGTTCGTCTCGCGGTCTAAGACATCCAGACTAAACGGAAGAACCCTGGTTCGAATCCAGGACTGGGAAAGTGTCTTTTTCCCCAAAACCAAAAAGCTCTAGTCTGAAATATATATACGTGGGTGGCAAAAATTATTGTATAATAAATTCAACCACGAAAAACTCACAGAAATCTGGCCCCGGAGGCTTTTCTGTGTTGACCATATTTGGCAATTGTGTTATCCCTGTAAAAGGTAATAATATCATATATCCTGATAACAAAACTATTTAATTATAGCAAACTCAAATTTTATGTGCATGGATTTCGCAATTTTTTACTCTGTTTTATCTAAGTTTTAATTAGTGATATAAAAATAATTACAGTGATCACGCTGATTAAAAATTAGATTTTATTTTATCATAAAATTATGAAGTATACAAGGAAAATGGCATTTTATGGACTTCAACGTATTTTTTCCTTTAAACTTAGAACCATTAGGCCTCATCTTGATAGTTGGCGGAACATTGGTGCACTGCTACAGGTGTATCATTGTGTGCTTCATCAATTCGTCGGCGTCTACTGCACCGTGGACTGCGTGCAAGAGTTCCTTTATACAGGATCCTCCTGACGCAAAACCATCGGCGCCTGCGGCTACAATGGGCTCATGGACATAGAGACTGGCGTGCTGATTGGCAACAAGTGGTGTTTTCTGATGAATCCCGCTTTAATTTGGGGTACAGTGATGGCGGCATCCGTGTTAGACGCTATACCGGTGAACGCCACCTTCCGGAGTGCGTTATCCAACGTCATAGTGGACCAACCCACCAGCGTGATGGTCTGGGGTGCGATTGCGTATCATGGACGATCTCAGCTGCTACGAATTGTGGGTAATCTTAACAGCAACCGGTACATCAATGAAGTTCTGGAGCCCGAAGTTGTTCCCTTCCTTCAAGGCATTCCCGGAGCTGTATTTCAACAGGACAATGCCCGCCCACATATTGCCAGGAATGTTCAAGACTTCTTTTCATCACAACAGATACAGCTTCTTCCTTGGCCTGCCTATTCGCCGGATATGTCGCCGATTGAACATGTGTGGGATTTCGTTGGTCGGCGTCTCGCTCGTGATCCTCGTCCCATAGCTACTACAGATGAACTTTGGGGTCGCATACAAGCAATCTGGAATGCTCTTCCTCAGGCACACATTCAACATCTGTTTGATTCCATGCCACGTCGTATAGCATCACTTATTGCAGCGCGTGGTGGCTTCACCAAATACTGATTTTCGACATGTAATATTGTTTTTTTGCTTTGTAATTTTAATCGTTTATTTGTATCAACACAGGTCGTTTGTACATTAAATTTCATTCAATTCGGACGAGTCCTTCATGGTGTTGCAATTTTTACAAACATGAGTATAATAAATATGGGCAATAATTTAAAACAGAAAGTGTAAACCAATATTTTAAGGTGGCACTAATTTCCATCTTTGACCTATATGCGAAAATTTTTCGATCAGTCTTGTGACAAACAGCTAAAGAATTAATGATTATTTCCGAAAACTGAGTTTCATCAAAATATATGGTCTCGAATTCTCTCCGAACGTGTACGTGTTTTCTAATTTTTATTGAAAAATTAAATTTTGCCCTGGCAAGTGAAATAATATGCCAATGAAGGAAGCTTATAATAACTAAGAAACAGCTGAGAAATTATAATTATCCATTGTCTCTGAAAGTCATTGTTTATTTGCGAGAAATAAATAATAATCTGGAAAATTTTGGTCGAGCATGCGGTACTGTGTTTCCAAGAGTGGGAGGGTCATAGAATCCGAGAGATAAGGGAAGAAAAAAAACCTGAATCGCCATTTGTAGGGACCGGAGTCTCCGAAAGCCGAGTTATGTAAAATGCATATTCTTGAGTCTGAGCCCAAGAGATTAAAGAAAAAAACATATACTCTATTAAAAAACGTAAGTTTGACCAGGAAAATGAAACAATATGCCACAAAAGAAGCAAAGCGTATAATAATTGATTCACCTGGGACGTGTCAGGGGTTTGGCAAACGAAGCGGCTGCGTAAGGCTGAAAATTGAAGGAAATCAAATGAGGTAACATAGGGTTGTAATGTGGCTCCAGGCGCACGTTTTTATGTTAGAATTAGAAAATATAATTATTATATGTTAACATAGCAAGTGCCAAACTAATATTTTCTATGAAGTCGCTCAATTTTACATTTTTCCGCATCTACAAAGATTTCGTAGCGCAGTCCTAGCAAAATCGATACGGATACCAACGATAATATAGAGTTATTGGCTTAAAACAGTAATATTCTGAAATAAAATAAAAGACCATTCCCGAAAGGTTGTTTAGAGACTACAGCGTGTTAAGACAGCACGTGTATGAAAGGTTTATTGCAATGTCAAAACTATACACTTAGCCGGAGGTTCCCTAGATTTTGACACCGTAAGCTTCAACCAGATATTGGCAAATCCGGCAATAATCAACAACCGGTTTGCACCAGCCGGTATGACAACATTTTTCTCAATACGTTAGGAAAAGCAATCCTGTTCATAGTAAATCAAATCTGTTATAAAACTTCCTCTATAATTTAATAAATAGAACCTCTTGTTAAATTTTTGGCAACTCTTTACCGGTTTTTTCCCAACAGATCAACCGCAATGAAAGCGAGATTCTACAGAGGTCGGACTATTTGGAGTTAGGGATATACAACCTGAATAACGAAGAATCTCTGAATTAAGTCTCGTACCCAGGGGCGTCGAGAGCCAATGCGAGACCCAGGGTCACTTCAACGGGCCCACATAACCCCCCTTCCCTGGGCAGTGGCAGAGATACTTTTTCTTCTTGGGGAAGGAGGATGGTTGAACCCCGAAATGAACAAAAAGTATGAAATAAGAACGCATTTTTTTTTACTTACTTACTTATTACTTAATTATTTTACAAGATCACTGCTGAAAAAAGAAACTAACGTAAGCTACTGGTTGTTATTATTATTTTTTTCGATAATCGAGTCAGGATAATGAAGAATAATTAAAAAACTGTACATTAAAAATGCACAAAATCTTATTAATCTGGATTTAGAGAACAATTTTTCTGGCCTTCCGATTAGCAAAACTTGTCTAGCCGGGCCGCCTCCCCCCCTCCACAGCCTAAGTCCTTGCCCCTAGACTTCATCTGGGTCCCCGGGATGCAGCCCCTGTTGTCTCCCCCCTCTCGTCGGCATTGCCCGTACCTATGGAGCACAAAAACTGACTAATCAAATGTTAAATTATAATCCAATCAAAATTTTCGATTTTGACAAACAAAATAAGTATTCGTTCATCGCGATACAAAATCTTATCACTACCCCACGATGACATGGTGGCAATGTGATCTCCAAGTGTCACGTTAACACTTGTTCGACTCCAACGGTGCTACAGTAAGAAACTTTCCCGACTAACTGTTCACTGTATTCCGAGGGGTGGTTCCCTAGGCCTTAAGATTCAGAGGTTCGGATTCCCCGGAAAAATATAGTTCCATTGCCGTGAGTTGGCGGAGTAGAAGCGCATTCGTCTGTTATGGTATTGATCTGGATTTGATTTTTAATAGTAACCTGGAACGTGTACTTTTTCGTTCCCAATGTGGTTCAGGATTTAGATTCCTTTATAGTAGACTGTCGGATTCCCAAACCCTGGTCGATCATCGCAAAGCATATTTGCTTTTCTTGCGATGAAAAACGCCGAAAAATTATATTTTTACGACTAACATTTGACTTAAATAATTAGGGATCCAATTTATGTTAAGCCAAAACTTCTGTTTAAAAATGAAGATCTAGGAACGAAATAAAGTCTCAGAATTTACTTGCTTGGATACCATCCCAACGCCCACAATATTTAAAAAAAATATTCCTGGAGACAGATGGAGCTCAAACGAAAATATTTCAATAAAGAATGGCCCAAAGGAAAACATCGCCATTACTAGTGTTCCTCGTAATACATGACATAAAAAAGTAACGAGCGAAAAAGTAATTCTGGGTAATAAACAAATAACTTCAAGAAAATGATGGTCTTGTGGAGCAATGATTCCGAGGTCTTTAGCTCTCACAAATTATCACGTTTCGCTTAATGGAAAGAAAAAAAAGGAAGGAAAAAATGGGAATAATCTTCGTGTAATAAAAGAAATATTTTATATTCTAAAATTAACAGAATTTAAAGCTAACTTTTAAAATTTATTCAGCTGGAAATTTGAAATATGTGAAGCGATAAGTACACGTCACAAAATGAATTTGTTTCAAGTTTGTACAAAGGGTGTTTGCACATAATTATAACGACTTTGAAAGCGTAAATAAAGTATGTGCAATAAAAAATATACTTTTTAATGTATTCTATCTATTAACCTTGTCTTTGAACTATAATATTTCATATAAATATCCATGATAGTAGGGTTTTTTGTAAAGTCATATGTGGAATTTTGTCCCATTCCTGCTCCACAGCTTTCCACAGTCCATCCAAGGTAGCGGGTCAGCGTTTTGAAAGAGCTCGTTATAAAAGTCAAAATGCACAGTCATCCATCGGCGCTACATCTGGAGACTTGACAAGAATGTGGCTAACTAGTATTGACTTGATTCCAATTTCTTGTCTCATTTTTTTCTAGAAATGCGGTTGTACTTTTGGAGGTGTGGCTACTCGCTTTGTCCTGATGGAGTTCCACATTTTAAAAATCAGTAGAATACAATTTTGGAATATCTCCTTTAAAAATAGGAGTCAGAACATTATTTTGATAATATATAGAGTTGAGTTTTGGATTTTTTCAACTTTTCTTATTTTTTATTTTCCGTTACAAGAAATGCCAGCGATAACCATAAGTCCTTTACTGAAAGCTGCTTTGCTCTCTTTGAATCAAACTTTTAAGTCTCTCGGGCCTCTTTTTCAATAATGAATCGAGCTTTTTTATTACAATCATTTAAATAAATCCATACTTCGTCAATTGCAACATTTTTGTCCATCTATTTTCTGCAAAATGACTTTAATATTACAATCTGCACCTAGTCTTCCACTCAGCAACATGCCGAGATTCCAGACAATGAGTTGTAGTTTTTTTTGCTTAACTCAAATCTTTATTATTTTATTTATACAAAGGGCGAATCAGAAAGTCTTTGCCCCTATTTTTTATTAGCCAAAATAAGGTACATACAGGTAATTACAAATATACGTACTATTCTACGTACCTTACACTATTTTTCCACATAGTCCCCACACCGGTTCAGACATTTGTCCCATCGCAGCACTAAATTTGAGATGCCCCTGTGGTAGAATTCGTCCGGCTGACTGTGGAACCACCGTCGGACTGCTGTCTTGGCTTCATCGTTGCACGTGAATCGCTGTCCTGCCAGGAACTTCTTCAGCGGACCGAAAACGTGGAAATCACTAGGGGCGAGGTCCGGACTGTATGGTGGGTGGTCCAGACTCTCCCAGTGAAATGACCGGAGCTTGTCGGCGGTTCTGATTGCATACAGTCCGGACCTCGCCCCCTAGTGATTTCCACGTTTTCGGTCCGCTGAAGAAGTTTCTGGCAGGACAGCAATTCACGTGCAACGACGAAGCCAAGGCAGCAGTCCGATGGTGGTTGCACAGTCAGCCAGACGAATTCTACCACAGGGGCATCTCAAATTTAGTGCTGCGATGGGACAAATGTCTGAACCGATGTGGGCACTATGTGGAAAAATAATGTATGGTGCGTAGAATAGTACGTACATTTGTAATTAACTGTATGACCATATTTTAGCTAATAAAAAATAGGGGCAAAGATTTTCTGATTCGCCCACATAGTTGATGCTAATGTATGCAATGCTTTTGCAATAGTTCTTTGAGGTTTTGGATTTTCTCATAGAACAGTAGCCAGCACTTTAGAAATATAAGAAGGAGGACGAGACAGATATTTCTTTTGATTTTCCCTTCTTGACATCAAAACCTGACATTTTACATTAATAACTTACATTAATGACTTTTACATTAATAATATCACTTATTTTATGCTTTGAAACTTGAAAACCATGCTTCTCACGTTGTTTTTTAATTATTGGATGTGAATATTTCTCTTCAAAAAGGGCAAATGTATAGCCTTCAAGCCATAGCTTGCTTTATCACGCTATTTCACAACGCAAACCATTTTCCACTTTTTCAGGTAATAGCCTCTTGCCGGATTTTTTCCGGTTCGCAATAATTTTTTTTACATATAAAATCAAAATCTTTATAAATATGTATAAACACCCTCAGTATATAAGGTCACTTCGCCTATTGAGCGGAAATAGACTGCCTACCTGCCGTAACCACCGATTTACGGCTTATTTCCAAAGGTCCAAGTTTATCTGTGATAGCACCCCGAGTATCTAACGAATCATTACTCCCGTGAGAAAGACTATCTTTAGAAATATTTGAAAGAAAATACAAATTATATGCAACCCGAGAAAAAAAAATTCATGGGACGTAATTTTTAGGATGATACATTGGCGAATTTGGGTTAAGAAAAATATCAGGTATATAATCAGGTTAGGAATAGAGAACAGAAGAAAGCAACAGTTTTTGTTACAGGGCTCTTCTCCCTATGTGCAACACATTAAGAAGTTAACGCTTATAACATTACCTCCTGCTTATAAATCTAATTGCGTCAAAAGTGCTACGCCCAATTACCCTGCGTTTTTTTAATGTGCAGTGATATCTCATTAATGCGGTGCCGCCATTTTTATCCACAAAAGCAAAAGCCCTAAGTAATCGGAGGCAAATTTACGTAGCTAAAATTTCAGGCTATTCAGCAATAACTTACATAGTAATGCAACACACAACGTAAATGAATAGATTAATAAAACGAAATAGTGCATTATGAACGAATACTCCTGAAGAATTTACAATAAAATAAAAAAAAAAAGTACACACACACATATACAGTGAAAACTCATATTTTTACTTAATACCGTATAAAAATTTCAACAGAATTTAAGAGGTTTCTTTTGAAAAACAGGCGACCACACCTAGGGAAAAATCATGTGTCTTCGATAAGTACTGAAGTTTTTCTAGAAAAACACATTTTTTTTTTGCTTAAAAGACTTTTACCTGCATTGTCCGATCAATCGTACGTATTAAGCGAAGTCTTCATCAAATATACATGTGCTTCAGACTGGGAAAAAGAATTTGTCTGCACTAACGAGATCCCCCTTACGCGAAGCAGCATTAACCAGATTTCACTGTATTTAGTCTACGTAAAGTGGTTGGAGTTTGGAGATCCATATGATGATGATGAACTACCTGCGTGGATCGTGTAACTGGATTACCATAAGGTAACTAATCAGAATACGATGGTGTTTAAATTGCCATTTAATGACAACATGGCGAGCTATGTAAATTAACAGAAGACACATAAAATACAGTAAATACATACCTCTGAAAACACAAAATAGATAGAAAAAATACATGTATATTATAATAAACTTCTGGAATTGCCTCACAAATTATTTGACGCCACACTACGTAAGTAATTTTATTCATTAAACCTTTCAAAATATTTTCCAGTGCTAACATGTCGTCACTTTTAAATGTAAAATATCCTTGATCAAAGGAACGATTTATCTTTTATATGAATCTTAATCCAGACCAAACATCCAACGTGACGTTTGCGCATAAACTTAATCTTCCATACTCTCTCTCTCTCACGACATAAAATATGGAAGCCGTTTGTTTCCCTTAGCACGTTTTGCTGCAATCAAGAAAAACTAAACCTTGCTATCAACTAAATTTTTCATGCCCTCACAGGTTGAATGTGGTATTGTACATTAGGAAGTTTACCTTCTATACGAAACACATTATTTAATGGATGAACCAGAGCTTATGTAATAAAGGGGCATTATGTAATCTAAACACATAAACGAGGGATAATCTGTTTCCTAAAGCAGACAAATTTCTTTCTCACAACAATAGATTTCTTTGACAGTTTCGGTATTTAATCACAGCATTACGTGACCGAAACAACCTGTGCTAATTTTTTTATTTGTCTAATTGTTACCTTAATCGTTTTAATTAGTAGTTGTTCCCATTTCTAGGTTTGTTAATTCTACTATGTTTCGCGCTGCTTGTTTATTTCTCCCTACTTTATTAATTTTTATACACAATTGCATTGTTCTCCAGCCAATTTTCAATTTGAGTTGTCTAATTTCAATAGCCTATGGCTCCGTATCCACACAAGATTTTAATAATCTTGCTCGCAAAATAACAAATTCTGAAATTTTCTAGTCAATTTCAATTCTCTAATTATCTCATCAATTTCGATTCTCTTATTATCTCATCAATTTCAATTCTCTTATTATCTCATCAATTTCAATTCTCTTATTATCTCATCAAGTTCAGTTCTTTGGCTCTCTAGCCATACAAAATTAATATAAGTTATATAACTCTCCAGTCAATTTTATTTCCTTTATTATATATAGCTTGTTATTTGTCTTGTTTATTAATTAATTTATTTTTTGGTCAGGGGAGGTTCTTCCTGTGAAAATGGCAAGCTTAGTGTCGAAGGCAAGATTGGCGAAATTTTATGTGGGTGGGACCCAAAATAGCCAAATCTTCAAGAAGATAGTGGCATACATAGTGTGAAGACACTACACGTCTGTCGGAGATGAAGGTTGCAGATCATAACTCAGACAAGATTCCTGGAGTAATGCATCGAAATGTTAATTTTTTTTTGACACATTCTGAATATTACGTGCCCAAAATATTTTTATACATTTGCCATTCTGAGCAGGTGTGTCATGCTTTCCTCAACCTATATCTAGAGTATGGAAGTTTTAACAAGTTTGTAGAGAGAATGGGAAAAAGATACATATATATATCAATTGATTGCCTGATTAACCCAATCCACCTGCTCACATTATTGTATGTTTTATCAAAACCAATCTTCTAACCACAAAAAATACGTTCTCTCGACATCCTTTTAAAAAATGATACTAAAAATAATCTCTTTTAAAGATACGGTTTCAATTTCTATCACGGCCAACAAATTTGTCCGCCGGCGACAGTTATGTTCTCATGAAGAAACGCGTCGAGGGAATAAAACAAAACTCATAAAAACCCTCCACACAAGAATTTTATCGTCTGTTGAATTTGTGAGATAAAACACTAAATTCTTTTAAATAAGGATAACATGATTATATATTTTATTACATACTTTAAAAGAATGCGTTCATTTTTAATTTATTTATTTGCAATAAATAGATTATAGTACTCTTGCCAATTACACTCTCAAAACAGATGTCAAAGCTTAGTAATTTATGGGAGAGAAATATAGAGGAATAAATTATGATTACCGAATGTGCAATTAATATAATAATGGATTTTCACCTCATGATATGCAAAGATATCGATATGGAATGCATTGAACATACAGCGTAACCTGTAAAAAGCTCCCTGTAAGTAAACTTTTATATTTAGAGAACCAGTTGAGGTAATAAGCTCATATGTTGGGGTCAACCACAACCACTATCGGGATTTTTTTTGAGTATAAATCACAGTTTTTCTTTCATCAAGGGGATTCTCCAACTTTTGCTGAATATATACCAAAAGTGATCCATATGTGCTACTGCCTCTATACAGCAATACATACAGCAATACATACAGCAATGTATGCAGGTGAAATATTGTCCTTATGTGATACTGTCCTGTATAGAGCTGTACAAAGAGGGGAAAGTATCAGGTAGAGGAAACTTCAGCAAAATTCCGGTTTTATATATTAGATTAAAAGTTACCTCTGCGTACTACTTATCTTATATGTATATACACTCTATAACAAAAAAATCGACGCACCAAGAAGGAGTTGTCCGATTGCGATAAAAATTGGTGGATGTGAAGAACATACATAGAAAAAGAAACGATTAAAATTTCAGAACAATTGAATGATTTATTGCAGAGTTTGACCGTTACAAAGGGAGGAAGTCAATAAGGCGTTGGTCCACCTCTGGCCTGGATGCAAGCTGTCACCCGGCGTGGCATAGACTGATAAAGATCCCGGATGGTGTCCTGCGGAATTTCTTGCCAAATTGTCTCCAACTGTCGGGCTAAATCGTCAACATTCCGGGATGGTTGCAATCGCCTTCCCATAGCGTCCCAAATGTGCTCTATGGGAGAGAGATCAGGAGACCTAGCTTGCCAAGGAAGTGTTGGGCAAGCTTGAAGACAATTCATAGCAACACGTGCCGTGTGCGGCCGGGCATTGTCTTGTTGAAACGTAAGTCCAGGGTGTCGCAAAAGGAACGGTAACACAACCGGTCGTAGAATGTCGTCTACGTACCGCTGTGCTGTAAGTGTGCCAGAAATGACCACCAAAGGGGTCCGGCTATCAAAGGAGATGGCACCCCAGACCATAACGCCCTGTTGTGGGCATGTGTGGCGTGCGATAGTAAGGGCAGGATCCCCACGCTGCCCTGGACGTCTCCAGACACGTCTGCGGTTGTCGTCAGGACACAGTTGGAAACGGGACTCGTCACTAAAGACTATACGTCCCCAGTCAGAGGTGTAAAGGCGTGAGAGGTAAGCGGCGTAACGGTCGGCGCGAGCGTAAATTCCGCTCTCTCAGTCGTCTGCAGAGGGTCATGTTGGACACATGTGTGCGGACCACACAGTGGATAGTTGATAACGACGAATCCGGTGCTGTGACAGCTGCTCTGACAATCGCTCTGTCTTCCCGTTCTGTTGTGGCCCTAGGTCGACCGCTGCCGTCCCGACGCTGACATCTGCCGTTGTTGACCCACTCTTGCCAGCACCGTCCAATCGCCGCATCGCTTCGACCCACATGTCCAGCGATTCTTCGATTCGTCCAACCAGCCTCTTTCAATCCGATAGCACGACCTCTTTCAAACTCTGACATATGCTCGTAATGAGCACGAATCTTTCGGCGAGGCATTGTTACAGTCGACGTAAGATATCCGCAGTCAAAATGCAACAGAAATTTTGACCACATATTGAGAATCGCTCCTTATATACACCTGCTGAATGCGCAGTTCCGATGCGCTGGAGTTCCCGCTATTCATTCATTGGACACCAAATTTTAATCATTTGCATGTTCGGTCAAAAAGTCGTTCTAAACGAAATTTCATTATAATCGGACAACTCCTTCTTGGTGCATCGATTTTTTTGTTATAGAGTGTATATATATAGGAGCTGGAGCATGTAAAGGCAATTTCGGTCTGAAAGACCGACATTTTTCGAAAGTTGCCCCTATGTAACACTTCCTCTGTATACATAATTGTATGGAGGAGCAGTAGCACTTGAGGTTGACACCTTATCTGTACGCTTTGCTCTATACAAGGGATGGTTGGTTGCTCGGTTTGTTGAATTTTTATGCGGCAAGGACAGTGTGTATACAAAATAACTAGTACTTGGTGGATCACTTTAGGTATATATTCATGTAAATTAGGAGAATTTCGCTTAATGGATGAAAAACGAATGATATACGTAAATGGTTGGTCCTATTTTTATAGAGCAAGGACAACAGTCTTTCTGCGCCGAGCAAGGTATTAAATATTATACGCAGAAAAGCTTCCGAAAGTGACTGCGGTTAACTCCAAAATACAGACTTATTACATAAACGGGCCCTTCGGATATAAATTTTCAGTTTCAAGGAAGTTATCAGGGGCCATCCTGTATCTAAAAGTTTTATGTGGATTTTTATGGCGCAAGAGCATTTATGCTATACTGCGACAAATACCTAAACGTATTAGAATGCATAGAATTTTATTAGATACATAAAATAAGGCATACTTTCGGAGACGGGGGAAATATTTTTTGATATCTGTGGAATAGTATATTTAAATTTAAATTAGATTTTATAATGCTTTAAGAATTGTTATTGCCTTTTTCATTCTTATGTATTTATCGTATACATATGGTTTTTCTTTAAATTATGCTTCGAGTTTTGCCTTTTCAAATCTTCAGAAGTTTGTAATATTTGGAAAAATTTATCCTTCCCACCTCCAAAAAAATGGCGTTTACTAAATATTTTTTAGTTTGTGTTTTGATTCGTCCTTATGGACACCCAGGTATCAAAAATATACAGGACAAAATAACGAATGTTCCCAGCATCATAAAAGGATTTCGTGGGAAATGTTTTCAAAGCCTGGTTTACATCCTAAAAATTTCCTTGGAATATTTATTTCTACAGTGCAAGAAGAGAAATAGTCATACTTCACCGACGTCTACAGTTTTCCGAACTTCTTTTCGAACTATCACAGTTTTTCGAATAGACTTCCAAGATCTACAGGAACCCGAACTTCCATCATGGGAACCATACCCCTGTTAGTGGCGTGATAGAAGGATACGTTACTATTTCGCCACCCCACTGTGGGACAAAAACGCGAAAACCCCAATTTTTTAAGTAGTCCGAAAGGAGTTTTTTTGTTTTTGTTTTTAATTTTTTTTTTTCACTTACGCCAACTGTTTTCTAAAACTCCCCAAAATAGTTACTTCTTATATTTTTTACTTTGAGTGGTCGTGAATTTAATTCAGATAAAATAAGAAACATTAGGTTTTCATTAACATATTAGGTTTGTGTCGTAAACATTAGGTTTAGGAAACATTTTGGTTTTAGCGCAATTAAGCTTTAACTTTCTCACATTCGAGTGTTACGATTTTTTGAACACTTTTTATTCGTCTAATTTATCTAATTCTATGTCATAAATAAGGCAAGTTGATTATTTTAAGGTATTTTTTATTTATAGAATTTTTGTTTAAATTTAACAACTTGAAAATTCGGAATTAACCAAACATTCTTAGTTTTAGACGTCATTTAAAAAAGTACCACAGGGTACAATCGAGATCCTTCTCTAAATTTAAAGTATCGTTAAAGAAGTATAACTCATAAAAAACTTAGCTGCTCCTAATTGTTCCATTAGTAGTTATTTGACATTAAAAATTCTGTATATGTTCTCTTCCTTAAGGCACCAGAGAAATCGACTTTTTTTTGACATTAAAATGGCTGATAAATTTACTCGCCAGCAAACCGTTACGTTGGTGCCAGCTGGCGTTCTTTTGATGCCAGAATAAAGTAAAAGTATTATTAAAGATACTATACATTACGAATTTTCAAAACGATAGGCATTATTGGCCGTAAAGCCAAAGATAAACTTAATATTTGCTTCAAGCTATTCTGTTCAGAAATGGTAAGCAAATGGAAATCAGTTTGATGGCCAAAAGAGCCGCTTTTGAATGATAAATAGCTGGACAAAGAATTTATATTTCATTTTCTAGGTGAGCAGCTTTCTTCCTATATTACGAGAGGTAGGCTAGTTTCAAACTCCTACAATAGTCGCTTCAGAAACAAACGAAGGAAAATGGTAGACCTGGGAAATCCTTGTGAATTGGACAAATTGTGTTTCACAAGTTCAATGAAGTAGAGATCCGTAGGTTACAGAGACATAGAAGAAATTATACAAAATAATATTGGCCAACCCTGATGACGCACCAAAAATATTTAACATTCCATATCAGAGATAAAGTAAATTCTAAGTATCAAGTGCAAACTTCAGACGAAGCTCATATTTGGCTGAAAATAACCTAACGAAAACTTAGTATCAAATTTTAAGAAACCACGCGAATGAAAACGTTTATTTGTGGTTTTACGGCTCAAAGACTACAATGGTCATGCTGCGCCGGGACCTACTGTTTTCCGAGGAATCCGAACCTCTGGTCCTACAATTTTCCGAGGAATCAGAAGCCCTTGGACCAACAGTTTTCTGAGGAATCCGAACCTCTTAAGGCATAGGGAACCAAACCCCGGACTACAGTGAGCAGTGCGATCGAAAGAAAAAGGTTAAGCCTTATATCCTCCCATATTACGTAGTCAGAGAAGCCAAAAGGTCTGTCATCCTTTGCCAAATGTAATAAGTATCAAGGAAATCATGACTGAAGTAGATTTGCAGCCTCCACTGAATCTTACCGTTGAAGATATCCTGTTTGTGCAGAAATCAGAGTTGCAGGTAGCGTTACAAACCGGAACCTTTATAATGAAATTAATCAGCAAATATGGATTGTATTGTTCGTTAAGCCAAAATTCATACGAAGGTTTTCGAGAGAGAGATTATCAAATTTTTACCAACCTGATGCAAGCATTCTTTCAACATCTCTTGTTCCAGTCAGGTTGGTTATGAAGGAAGAGAAAGACCTTAATCTGGCAGAAACTTAACCTTTCGTCGGTTTGCTTTTGCCGACCTTTAAAATTAAAATTCTCCAAAGAAACCTGATTTGACAATACTCGTAAAAGTATATAGACCACCAAATGCAAAACTAACATTAAAAATATTTTTTTTTAAATGATAAGGTTCAGAAAAGGTTAAAATAACAACGTATATAATGTAATAAAAGTGTATAATGCACCGATTGAATATAATAATAATAATATAAATAAACTTATAGAGTTCTGTTCATCAACAGAGAAGTTTTTATTCAAAACCAAAAAAAATTGCGGTTTTCCACGTATTCTGGTTTCTGTCCTACTGTACACCGTGGGGCAATGGATTCGCATTTTTTTCATGGAAACAGACCCTCTTAATTTCCTTGGAATGCCTTCTTCTTCGTCTAAAATTATTCTTACCTTTGGGGTGAATATTGTATTACGCGAGGTTAAAATCATTAAATTTATTGGTTTGTACCAAGGTGTTAGAAAGAAAATGTACGCATAAAAGAGACTAAAGAAAAGGCGCACTTAGGTATAAAGGTCGGAAAACTAATCACTCAAATGAATCTTTTGTTTCTCACTCTCGTTCTTTTAAAAGAATTTGTTTATTATATCCGATCTTTTTTGTTTCAGTCACAGAATTAACATGAAAATTACCATGGCCATTAAATGACCAGAAATGAAAAAAAGAACGATATCATGCCTTTGAGTAAATTAATCATTCCCACGTTGATGTTTAGGAAGGACAATGCCTGTAGCTAGGCGCTTATTACGGGGGCTCAGAAAGCTACAGAGGTGGCTTAAAATTCTTTAATATTTTAATGTATTTTATTAATATATTTAATAATACCAAATATATAAGGAGAGTAATATATTTAACGTTAATGAATAAATTTCTTAACATAAATTTTGCATTAAAAACTTATAAATTTTAGTATACCTCTCTATAATTTCCTCTGTCCTTATTATAAAGCATATGGAAACTTAAACCTCTGTAAAAAAAACATTATATACGCAAAATTTACAGTAGAAAACCATTTGAAATACATTTTTATATCAAAAAAGAATTTTCACTGTTATGTACAATTTCGTACAAAACAAAAAATTTAAAATAAAATTCTACAATATTTGATTTTGAGAAAAAATATTTTCAAGGGGCGAGACTACATTTCCAGAGGAGGGACTCAGCCCCTATAGCCCTAGCCTCGCTAAGGGGCTGGGAAGAACTAGTCCGTCGTTCACCCCATATCTCTACTTACATATATCTACGTGCATTTAAAAATTTTAAAAGCTTCAAATTGATGCAACGCAGTTGCTGTTTGGCAAAATCCGTAACAATGATAGTTTCACCAGCAAGTTATATTCAACTGTTTAGTTAAACGTATGGCAATTAAAATTAAGAATGTGAACTGCGTAGGTAATTAAAATCAGCCGGAGAAATTCCGACGGAAAATCCATCTGTTATAGACTTCCCGAAACTTTTAAATAATTCATTTCTCCCAAGTGGTGTCTATTTCACATTTCTATAATATACCAGTTACGTATAATTAGCCGAACAAATGTCTTCTTACACAAAATATGCAACTGGCGCTGCTCATATTCCCTCGCCTTTCCAGTATATAAAAATTAATGACAATATAATGAAATATTGTTTCATAATGAAGTATGTTTAATGGTCATAAACATTTAGTAATTATGTTGAAGGAGGATAAACGGTCGTACCGTTAACCGGATATGTGTACCAATAACTCATGGTGCCCTTAAGGATGGGCAAGTTGGGCTAAGTCCATTTCCTTACGATACTAACGGTTAGTGGCTGTAACGTCTTATTCCACATGAAATCTCAGTTGATGTACGTAAGCCAATCACAACTTAACCGAAAAACTTGCCAATTTCTGAAACACTTCAGTTTCTCTTTTAGTTTCATTTAACAAATGATGATCATTCTATGGCAAAGATTTATAGTGCATGTGAAAAGCGCTTATTTTTAAGCTAAATTTTTGTTTATGAGAATATATTTTATTACATTTTAAATTTTACGAAGATGTTGCATGCTTATCAGCATAAAATTACGCAAATGTATCGTGGTCATGACGTCACCTTCCAAATATAAGGTACGGGTAAACGTAACTTCTTTTAACTTGCTCTGTAGCTAGCACTCCGTATGTAAGGCCTCGTTTGTTATCGTCTGTTATCATTCAGTTATGTTTAGAATTATATTGCGTTATACTAACCAGTTTTACTTACGTTATGTTTAAATGGCGCAATAAACTGTTATTGTTTTCAACAACTGGATCAGTCATGTCAAGGACTTGCACTTACGCCGAATTTAATATGCATTATCGATCAAGCAACTGATTTATAATAAGATATAATGGAGCTGGAGTCGGATAAAATACCATATATTGGTCGACAAAAAACTTCGCTATAAATATTTAGATTTCATGGCTCTCTTTTGACCTTTTGCATAAAAAAGATTTTACAAGAAGAACGTCATCTCCTTCTTCCGTTTTCCATTACTAACTCAAATACGAATTTTTTCCTAGTTAAATTATTTCAAGAATCAGTTAAGTTTGTAAGCAATATTCCACTTAACTTATAATCACCAATTCAATCATTAAATTTATAATTTATTTGGTAAAATATAGGTAAATTCTGTCCATTAATTTATGATAGTTATCCGAACAAATTCATCAGGTGTAATCATGTCGATTCATCAGGATGATCATGTCGATCCATCAGGATGATCATGTCGATCCATCAGGATGATCATGTCGATTGATCAGGATGATCATGTCGATCATCCGAACAGATTCATCAAGCATATTGATTTTCAGAACAAACGTGTGTGTAAATAGTCAATTACATTATTTCATTATTAAGTAATCTTATCAGTCATTACGTGACGCTAAATTTGTGAGCCATGAGAATCTACAACCAGATGGAGCTGCAGTACTAGTTTGTGTTCCACACATTTTTAAATTTTAGTAATTTTTAAACTTTAATGCTCGTATTTTCATTCTTCGGTTAATATTTCCATACACTGCCAAATAAATCTAAATTATCACACTTTTTGTGGATGCAGGAACGAGTGATTAAGTTTCACATCATTTTCTAACGAACCTAAATTATATTTTCTTAAAAAGTCATTGTTCCAGACTCCTACATTTCAAGGTTGTGTGAGATAGGGCCGGTATCTTTACCGTCGCACAACGCGTTTTCAAACACGAACACTGTATGTGAATTCGACTTCGACACCTCCCTTGCCTTTTCATTTGGATGGCAAGTTAAAGACGATATGTTTTGAGGCTAATGCTATATGGCGACCTCTAGCAGACCAACTCAGGAATTGTCGACCTCTTGGCGAAGAACTAATCCGATGAAATATGTACCAAAAATAGATGCTGTTCATTAAACGCGCCAAGTGTGCGTTTTCTAATGACAAAATTTACAAGAATGTGATCTTAGCACCTTGGTAATTAACAGTTAATAAGTTAATTAAGGAGATAATAGTCTGATTTTTCCTTTCCTAGGACACATTTCCAAGAGAAATGATGCCGCATTCCTGACTTAATTAGTTTTAATTAGAGATGACTTCCTCTTCAGTCTCCCTAAACGTTGGAATGGGAATGAAAATTGAGTGAGGCGACAGCACATTCTCCATTAATATAAGCCAACTTACTGCTTGTAATTCGCACTTGATGAAATTTAACTTCTGTTAAGAAATTTAAAAACTTTAAAAAACTGGCTGTGAAGTCCGGCAAAAAAGAAAGATTATAAGTCAGTTTACTGTCGAGCCAGTTGCCTTAATGTTTTTTTTTTTTTTTTTATTCCAACTGCCTAAGTTAAATTTAGATGGTGTTGATTCAAAGCCATGTGACTTGGAGGATAGCACTTTTTCACTTTGAAGTACTCTCATGAATCAGAAAGTCTCTTGTATTAGTCAGAATGTGTGTGATTGAAAGGACTCATTTCCATAACCTTCTGCTCTATTTCAAAATTCCTAGATTTACGAAAATTATTTTCTTACTTATACTGAGAATGTGTAGGATTTAAAAAGGTACGCGACCAGAACGTCCAAGTTCTAAAACTTTTGTCACTTTTTGAAGTCTCTTTGTCAGCTTCTTCAACCTCAATTGATTAGATCCTTCAACCTCATTTCATCAGCTGCTCCAACCTCATTTTACAAGATTTTTCAACTCCTTTATTCATGTTTAATCAACTTTTTTGTTGGAACTTGCATGAAAAATAAACTCCATCAGATCAAAATTAATTAAAGTCTTTTTGCAGAATCTACTGTGCCATACGTATTACCTGTTGTTTGACAAGAAAAAATAGTGTCATTTAGTACTTTGTAAAATTTTAATTGGCTATTGTGTACATCCTTGCAACGTACAATCAATGCAGATGAGTCTGCTTTCATTTAGGTCAACTGTTTTAGCATTACCAGGCCTAAAATGCAACATTTGACACAAATCCAACCATTAAATGAATATTAATGTTTGTTTAATGGAAGTGCTTTATCTCTTCTCTGATATATATATATATATATATATCATTGTTAGTACAAATATGTCAGCTCTTATTTGTGAGAGTAACCTTGTGCGGATAATAATCTTTTAATTAGATGTCTACAACAAAAATTACTAAGTGGCAAAGTGTGCTGAACACGATCTTAGTATCACGTGACTTTTGATCATAATTATCACCTAAGTTGGCCGAAAGTTCATCTTTTACATAATAGGTTTCTTTGCTATTCTGTTCTCACACACTTCTTCGTGAGTTATAACTCATAGAATCTAGCGTGATTCAGCGGGTGGCAAATTTTACGAAACGCTGGTAGGAAACACAGGATGCGTGAACATTAGCTATAAATAATCGGTAGGTGTCTTCTATAATGTACTTTTGAGCTAGTTCTCTCTGAAGGATCTTCAAGAGGCCGTTAAAGACAAGTCCGTATATTATAGCAAAGGATGTGGACTTTTTAATTTAGTATTATAGATTTTGTAGGGATTAATCCTTTGCACTTCATTTGGAGAAGCTGTTGGCACGTTTATGGTACCGTAATGGCATATTGATAAAAGGGTAATTGATAATGTCATACAAATCAATTTCAATAAGACTGCACCCGGACTGTGTCAAAGCAAATAGGCATATTTCAAATTAAGAATATTGAAAACAATCGCATTTTCGCTCTCCTCATACTCTATAGCTATAGTTAAAAGTGTGCCAGAAGTTAAGAGGAAGATATTAAGAGAATTTAGAAGACAACTTGCTTAGACGATGAATTAAACATAACTATAAGATAAGATAAACTATAATATTTATATATAATTTATAAAAATATGACAGAAATCCTGTTATCCGAACTGAATATGACCGCGACATATTCAGAAATTCTGATAATCCGTCCGCTGTGATAAAATTTCGAAGGGTGCATGGGCATCCGAAAGTCCAATGACTTTTTACATGAAACCATAAAATCTGGTTAACAGGAGCTGGGATGACTGAAGTTTAAATAAACATTTTAATATGCATGTGTGTGCATATAACATACATGTGCACATAAACGTGTGTGTGTTTTTAAGACGCAAGAGCAGCAAAGGTCATACTGTGCCGGGACTGGTTTCCGAAGAACCGAATCTCAAGACTTAAGGAACCAACCCCGAACGACAGTGTGTCGCCAAGCACTTTTTTTGGGGGAGGGGGAACTTGGGGGCTTGACCGTTGGGAGTCAAACCTGAATTCACGGCACGTTAGGCTAACGCATGACCACGGCACTACTGCAGGGTTACACAAACACACGCATGCACCAGTGCAGGATCACACATTAACACATGTATGCATTACTGCAGGATCACGCAAGCGAATGCATGCACCATTGCAGGATCACACATACAAATGCATGTACTACTTCAGAATGACCAAAACGCACACGCACACACACATTACTGCAGGATTACATATAAACGTCACGCAAAAAAAAGATTAAATTCTTTTTATTTCGACCTTTAATGAAAAAATTAAAGTTGGTGTGGAGAAAGAGAAAGATATAAATAACGAATTCACGTTTTGGTTCAGGGAAATCAGTTTTAATCCAGCGCCTTATTTTATCAAATGCCTCTCAACTTTAATGAAGCTAAATCTATTTGTCCATTTAAATTCATTATAAAAAAATCAACAGAAAATGTGAAGATTGAGAAGTAATAAAATCACGTTTTGAAATGATGTTCAAAGAAATAAGTTTCAATAAAATATAATTAAGGATTTCTATCAAGCGCCTCCCAATTTTAATGAAGCTAACTAAACATATTTTCACATTTAAATTTATTACGAAAAATTAAAGAAAATGTAGAAAAAGAAATAACAAAATCGCGTTTTTGTTTCATGGAAATTGGTTTCAATAAAATATAATTAAGGATTTCTATCAAGCGCCTTCCAATTTCAATGGATCTAACTAAATCCATTCGAAATTTACCATTTTCTTTCAACAACGCCTCTGAGTTAAATGCCCACAACCTGACAATTTAATTATTATTTGAACAAGCGAACTTTCGAATGACAGCTGCTATTTCTATTTTTTATTTTGTTTTTATTTTTAATTTTTTTAGGTAAACTGCGATTCGTATGATTTCCCCTAAAAAGAAAAAACTGTAATTCGATGTAGTAAATAACTTGTATTAAAATGGATACTACCTCAGCATGAATTTAAAATTTACAACGAATATTGCCGTTATCTCTTGTCATAAATATTTTGCGCAAAACAATTAAATTTTAGGAAAAGGGAATTAAACGCTTCAGCTATTAATTCCCTTTTCCTAAAATTGTTCTCTGTGTAGATTCCGAATGTTGCTGCAGATTTAAAACTTAATCCAAGAAATTTGAATTTCCGTTTTTATTATTACGTTAAAGTTAAATTAAGTTAAAGTTAATAAAACAAATAAACTGTCTTACAAAAGATATTAAAATATATTAGCATGTAGCTAAAATTTCCATGATTTCCACCTATGTTTGCATGAGCTATTTCAGATTTTCTTTCACGTAAACACCTTTGTCCCTCTCATGGATATATTCAAGTATTATTCTTGTAATAATTTTCATGACATTTTATGTAACATAATTGAGTTTTAAATTATAAGGGGGAGAATTCACGAATCTGGTTTAGTACCAAACTACTCCTCGTTCAAGAACCACGAAAAAAAAGAACTGAAAACTGCATAAAATACCCCGTAATTTGGTCCACATTTCTTGGCATTAGAAGGATATAACCATCATGCCATCCTCGCAGATGGTAATTCATTATAAATGCGCAGTGTATATATATCCCACGATTTCGAAAGTTATAAAATTCATACGCATATCATTATGCATGTTGAATAGATAGAGATGGATCACTTTTGAAGTCACGATATACCACTGTTTATATATACTATAGAAGTTTTCTATTATGATTCTGTTTCCGCTGAAAACAGGGTATGATTCTTTCTTTAAATGGAAACTCCACAAGCCTCACAGATTTATTCAAAAGAATTTATTCTAAGTACAGCAATGAAGCAGTAATTTTTCTGAAAAGTAAAGGAATTTAATAGGTATCGGCTAATCATGTGCATATTACATAAACACAAGTTATGCACCGTATGTAAACGCAAGTTATGCACCTCCTGCAAAAGCAAGCTATGCACCTTCTGTAAACGCAAGTAATGTACGTTATATAAACGCAAGTTATGCACATTATGTTAGCGCAAGTTATGCACATTATGTTAACACAAGTTATGCACATTATGTAAACGCAAGTTATGCACATTATGTAAACGCAAGTTATGCACATTATGTAAATCAAGTTACTCACATTATATAAACGCAAGTTTTGCACATTATGTAAACGCAAGTTTTGCACATTATGTAAACGCAAGTTATGCACATTGTGTAAACGCAAGTTATGCACTTACGTTATAATTTAATTTACGAAAAATATTTCATCAATATTGATCAGTTTATTCAATAGCTTATGGCTAATGTATTTCAAAATAATTGGACCTCAATTCAACGTATACGTCCCTCCATTTTAACGCTTTCATTGGGTGATAAAAAATCTCCAAGTTCCCTATCTGTGATTGAATACGGCAATAAATCGTACCCAGCAGAAACAAGTGTTTCCTGGGAGGCGGCCAAAATGAAGGGTCCCGGAACAACTATCATACAATACAGACCAACGCGCACGGTTACCTCTATTGTCTTTTTTGTTTTGTTTTTCTTCGGTTGTCATTTCCGGAAATCAGTCTCTGACTGTTTCTTTCTTTTTCCTTTACGAAGCTTTTCGCAGATTTTTTCTTCGAGTTATCCGTGCGGGTTTTTTCGGAACGAAGACCAATCTATTACGTCTTAGGGAAGAAGCTAACGTGACTGAAAATGTCAAGAAAAACCAGCGGAGGATAAAAAACTTGCAATCTACGATTTTTTTTGGAAATCTCCACGTCGTAGGTACCATTCGTCTATTCTTGTTTTCCAGTTAATGCGTGATTGAACAGTCAGTAACAAAATGTAATTAAACATTATTTCATCTTTGGTATGACAATTCATTTTTCATGTCATGTTATTTCATTTTGATGATATTCTGCTATATTTTCCCTTTCGTAAATAACATGCTGCTTCTTATGGAAACAAAAGTTGCCCAAAATTTATTGGTGCAGTCAATGCATAAAACGTAGCTAATGGCTATTTCGAAAGTACCTGGCAATCATCATCAGAGCATGAGGACTCCTGTTTGCCAATAATGTGATATTATGTTGGCAGTAACATCACAACAATAGTATCTGTGTCGTCATTATACTAAGAGTAAAACATATTCCTTTATTAAATTGTTTCCAGGTTATTTGTCAATTTCAGTAAAAACCTTGTTAATTTCCTTAACAAAGTGAATTCTTTTCCTTCATTTATTGATTATTTTGCATGTTTTTTATTTCATTTAATAAAACGATACAAAACGCGTTGAACTCAACTTGCATATATATATGGACTTCAAGGAAAGTGTCAGAATGAAAAAGTTATGTAAGAGTCAAAAAAAAAAAAATATATGTAGAATCCGTCGCTTTAATTACGACCATGGATTTTACACATTCAATTCCGGTGCATTTACTGATTTTAGTAAGTGGTCAGAGAAAGCTCGACGTTCGTTTTACATTAAATAATTTTAAAAATCTTTGAAATGGTGCATTGTAGATCTTTGTGGAAATCTTAAATGCAGTGGATGCAAACATTAAATTTACTGTAGTTTCCGAATGGCTAAATTTTGGAAAAAAATTCACTGAACAAAACATGGTTGTTTTGATGTTCTTCACCTGTTACACATACTTGGCAGTTCCCAACTCTTTTCCAGTGTGTTAAAAAAGGCAGTTTTAGGCTTATTTTCACTAAACAGTAACACAGATCAAAATCAGGAAACGGAATTCCGGATTTCTTTGTCTCTGATGTATTATTAGCTCATTCACTTAAATTATGCATCAAAAATTGTATTTAATTCATGTAATTGGCGACATATCAACGACATGGACGTAAACCGTAGTTACGTTCTACAGCCAAACCGGCCCCCTTGCGATAAGGGGATATGGGCAAATATGCCTTATTTGGTGTTCCTAACAAACCCTTCTATTTTGTTGGTAGAGATCAAGAGTACCCTGTATGTGATTTATTATTTGATAATTCGAATATATCTGCATTTTTTTTTTCAAAACAAATCAATTTCCTATTTTTAGACATTTCATAGGGACCAAAATTGTTTTTCTAAGTTGCGTTTGAATATTAAATTAAAATGAGAATTATTAGGATGCAGTCATTGCAGAAAAGTGCATTCAGAAACAATACAAAAAAATTTGAAAGAAATAAGCCATTCGCAAATGAATTTTAGAAACAAGTCTTCATCAGATGGAAAAACGTCCGAAATTTTAGTTTTCTAGAAAATCCATTTTTTTTTTTTTTCAGAATAACTTTTACAGAAAATTTCAAGGCTTTAATTTTATAAAAACAATTCCTCGCTTCAGACAGAAATTAAAATTCATACAGATTTTTTTCCGCGATGAAAGCCTTCAAAAGGGGAAAAAGAAAGCCGCGTTAGGATAGAGTTTTTGAGAGATTAAAAACACAATATGATAAAGAAGAAATAAGAGGGAATTATGCAAATAAAGATTTCAGTTTTCCAAAGAAATATCATTCCAACAGGATTTAAAAATTAACATTTTAGAATACACAACTGTTCAATTATTGAATGTAGTTAACAACGAAACATCCATTATCTCAAATAATTTTATCTAGTCTGTTGTTTTTTTATGATTATCATGCTATTTATTTAAGCCTTATTAATTTTTTTAATTTCACCATTTTTTTTTATCAAGAATGTGTACTCTTGAGTATCAGTATTCAAAAGCCTGTAATAACTGCATTGTATAAATATTATCTGAATGTTTCGGTAAAGAATAACGCAATTTTGTTTGATATCAAGATCGGTAAAAACTAAAAAAGCCTTTTCAAACGAGACAAATCAGGGAAATTTGAGGAGATGCAATTTTGGATAGATCAATTCAGCGAAATATGCACGTACTTAGAACATCAAGGGAAGGTCAAAGGGCACCACAAGAATTTTCTATTGCGGGATTTACAACGGAACATACGTTGTAAAATGAATTCCCACAACAAATGAAAAACTTACATGGCAGGCAAGTTCCCTTACTTCTCGGATATGTTGCGTAATATTAGTTTTGAAGATCAGATTAAATATTTTGCAATTAAAAAATTAAGGAGAAAACTTTTTAGACGCAAACTTACACGGAAATAAACATTATTCCCACCTTATTTTAAGTTTCCTTTCACTTCAAGCCATGAAATTTTACTTTGCGGTTTATTATTACCTTCATTTTGAATTACATATATATATGGGACACAAAAAACCGACGAAAAGAAAAGGAACAAGATGTTTAAGAATCGTCAGTTTCGTGATCATCAATGAAAATGGCTTTATTTTATTATATCGGGTCCTCACTTTTTCGAACTCTGGACTAGAAGTGCTAGCGTCATTTCTTATTTTTTTACCCTTTCGCTCTCCCATTAATAGTTTAGGCTGTTCCGTTAATCGTTTATGTCATTCCATTATCTGTGTCATTACTTCTTTAATCTTTCGTGTTATTTATTCAGCCGTTTAGTTTACCTATTAAATCACATAATCCAATTTATCGTGTTTCTCTCTCATTTAGTGATTTATTTCATTCACTAGGTCTTTTTTATTCAATCATTCAGTTTAAGAGTTCCATCTGCATCTTGCAGTATGTGAATGAGTTTGATTATTCATTATTTTTACAGGACAAGATTAGAAATGTCTTGATGCGCTTATAACCCATGTTTGTGTTTTATGGTGCAAGGACTTATGGCCCATGTTAATTATATTTTATGGCGCAAGGACTTGTTTCCCAGATGGGTTGTATTTTTATGGTGCAAGGATTTATGGCCTATGTTGGTTGTACTTCGTGGTGCAAGTACTTGTGGCCGATATTGGTTGTATTTTACGGCGCAAGGACTTATGACCTATGTTGTGTTTTTATGGCGCAAGGTCTTATATCCTAGGAAAGTAATCCCGTACTATAGTGAGCAGTTGGTAAGCTTTTTTTATTTTGAAATCGAACTCGGGATAGAGGTGCGCAAGGTAAAGGCATTACTATGCCACCGCAAAAGTTACTGGATTTGATCTTACGAATATATTTTGCAGAAATAGCCATAAGCATGCGCATTGTTCACTCTATTGGATATACCTACTGAACTCCTGCCAACTTTTTTGAAGAATTTTCTCTTACATGTATATTTTAGCCATTTTTCCCCCCACACGATCTTTTTTAAAGGAAACTTCTAAGCTCTTTAACTTATTTAACGCAACTTGGTAAACCATATACTTTTCTCGTAACTTACCTTCCAAAATATTCTTAGTCGCATTGCTAATGTCGTAAACTTTCTGTTTACTCTCTTAGCAGTGAGTTTACAGGAAAACCAAAAGCCGCTTTCTTCTGGGGGACGCTCAATAAATAATTCAGCAAACTTCTTTTAACCTTTTGACTCAGAATTTCTTCCAGTTATGACAAATCTTTTAAATTTTATCTCAGCTGAAATGCAATAGCTTATACCAGGGCTCAAATTTTTATTCCGCGAAACGTTTTGCTTACCACATGCCAAGCCACGGAACCTTTTTC
The DNA here is from genome assembly GCA_006491805.2 of Dysdera silvatica. Lineage (NCBI taxonomy): Eukaryota > Metazoa > Arthropoda > Arachnida > Araneae > Dysderidae > Dysdera > Dysdera silvatica. The sequence continues at coordinate 6,494,884 of QLNU02015270.1, read as the reverse complement.
TTACTACATGCCTAACCACGGAATCCAATAATTTTTATTCAACCCGATATAAAATGTTGCTTTGCATACCACATGCCTTGCCACGGAAGCCTTTCCTTACTACATGTCTAGCCACAGAACAATTTGCTTACCACATTATTAGCCACAGAACGCTTTGCTCACCACATACTTAGCCACGGAACCCCTTTATAAATAATATTTAAGGAGGCTATTATCTATCACTGCCCGGATATAAACATAAAATAAGCAATAAATGTATTAATATAAAAAAGTAATTAGTACTTTTCTACTGTTGCTGCATATCAGTTATCAACCAACTCTGTCACTCACCAACCAACTCTGCCATTCACCAACCAACTCTGCCTTTCACCAACCAACTCTGCCTTTCACCAACCAACTCTGCCTTTCACCAACCAACTCTGCCTTTCACCAACCAACTCTGCCTTTCACCAACCAACCCTGCCTTTCACCAATTAACCCCCAATGCCTTTCAATTAACCAATTAACCCTCCGCCTTTCGCCTTTCACCAATTAACTCCGCGCTGCAATTAACTCCGCCTTTCACCAATTAACTCCGCCTTTCACCAATTAACTCCGCCTTTCACCAATTAACTCCGCCTTTCACCAATTAACTCCGCCTTTCACCAGTGCTCCGCCTTTCACCGGTGTACCTTTCACCAACCAACCCTGCCTTTCACCAATTAACCCTGCCTTTCACCAATTAACCCTGCCTTTCACCAATTAACCCTGCCTTTCACCAATTAACCCTGCCTTTCACCAATTAACCCTGCCTTTCACCAATTAACTCTGCCTTTCACCAATTAACTCTGCCTTTCACCAATTAACTCTGCTATTCAATAATTGTTTGCGAAACACTTGGAGTGCTGTTGAAGCACCCTAGATGATCGAAGATACACTTTGATGGATACTGGCCTAGACTGCCCGCACCATGGTCTTTAGGAACACCATAAAAATGAGCAGTTCAAGTGGAATAGTGAAGAATTAGATCACTAAAAATGGAAGCAACATTTCTTTTTACTTATTGAAATGAAATAGCACAATTTCAGTTCATTTAACAAAAAATTATTAAACTCAAGTAAAAACTAAAATATGCTCAGCTCGACTTGAACTCACCAGGAACCTTGTTCTGGAATTGGTTCATTGGTAAGCTGGAACCGGTTGCAAACTGCTTAGCTGAAGGCAGCAATCTGAATTTCAGAACCGGTTGAAAAAGTTTTGCAGACATAGCAAACCCATTGAAAATTCGGCACCTTAATACTGAAGCGTATATCTGTGCTACTACATTGTTACTTCCATTGAGTGTAGTTTAATACGCATTGTGATATGAATAACGATACTTCATACAGAATTGATGTCTCTTTTTTTTTTGGATTTCAGGGTGAAAGATCAGCTAGAATCATGCTGTACTAGGACCTATAATTTTCCGAAGAATTCAAATCTCTCAGGGCGCATAGGGAGTCAACCCCTCCGGACAGAGGCGAGCAGTTAATAAGTGTTCTTTGCTTGGCGTATTTGGGAGTCAAACCCGGTTTAACAGCTCGCTAAGTAAACGCGTTACCACTGCACCACCGCAAGAGCTCTTCTCTTTCTCCATTCACATCGGAAGCAATTGGCATTCTCGTTGCATACAAATGGGAACTTAAACCAAGGCGTGCTTAGGAGCACCGCAGACGACGTAGGCCCCCTCGTAAATTCACGTGCAGAACTTATCCATGAGAATGTATTGTTACGCAGACTCGGGTTCTTTAGTGACAGCGCGCCAAGAGCTTATTCTGGCGTATTTTGTTAGCACTGGCTATAGATGTAATTATTGCAAAGAGCAGAAAAGAGTTGCATTGGTTTGGTATGTTACCACTGTTGAGGCATTTGGTAAAGAATTTTGCGAGTATGTCTTCTACATATTCTCCAGCTTCTTTTAGGATATCTAATGTAATACCATCATCGCCAGGGGCTCTTCCTTTCTTCATGCTTTTTATTGCAAATGAAACTTCTTCTTTTAAGATTTTAGGAGCTATTCCTTCGACTATTTCAATGTCTTCGTTTAATTCACTGTTACTTTCGTATAGATTTTTGTAGAATTCTTCAACTCTTCTAAGTATTTCTTCCCTATTTCTTGTTACAGTGCCATCCTCTCCTTTTAATGCAATGATGTGTTTCTTCCCAATAGACAAACTCCCTTTAACAACCCTAAGGCTCTTGTTGCTTTCAATGGCCTTCCTTACTAACTCACAATTGAATTTTCTTATATCTTCTTTCATGTTTTTGCGCAAAGTTTTGCAAAGTTCTACATACTCAATCCTGGAACTGGTATTTTGATTGTCCACCTTCATATCTCTTCGCCTTTTCATGAGTTGTTTCGTCTTCTCAGATAATTTGCTATTCTGCTTTTTACATATTACACCACCAATTTCCCCAGCAGTTTCAATTATTGTCTTAACAATGTTTTCATTTGCTTCTGAGATGTCAACTTCTTCAATAAGTCCTTCCAGTGCAGAAAAGCGATTTTTTAATTCCAACTTGAATGCCTCGGTATTTTCTTTTAATTTCTTTAAATCCACCCTCTTACATACTTGTTTCCTAATGAGCTTCTGCCTTTCTAGTTTAGTATTTAAGTGCATTTTACATCTCACCATTCGATGATCACTTCCAGTATTAAATCTGTTCAGTATGCTGCAATCTTCAATAACTTATGTCTTCTTTCATGCTTTTGCGCAGAGTTTTACAAAGTTCTATGTACTCAATCCTGGAACTGGTATTTTGATTGTCCACCTTCATATCTCTTCGCCTTTTCATGAGCTGTTTCGTCTTCTCAGATAATTTGCTATTGTGCTTTTTACAGGTTACACCACCAATTTCCCCAGCAGTTTCAATTATTGTCTTAACAATGTTTTCATTTGCTTCTGAGATATCAATTTCTTCAATAAGTCCTTCCAGTGCAGAAAAGCGATTTTTTAATTCCAACTTGAATGCCTCGGTATTTGCTTTCAGTTTCATTAAATCCACCCTCTTACTTACTTGTTTCCTAATGAGCTTCTGTCTTTCTAATTTAGTATTTAAGTGCATTTTACATCTCACCATTCGATGATCACTTCCAGTATTAAATCTGTTCAGTACGCTGCAATCTTCAATAATTGATTTCTTGTTTGCCAGTATATAGTCAATTTCGCTGGTTCCTCCATTGGGGTGTTTCCATGTCCATTTTCTTTGTAGTTTCTTCTTAAAAAATGAATTCATGATGCTAAGATTTTCAGCTTCGGCAAATTCTATGAGTTGATCGCCACGTTCATTCCTTTCCCCGTATCCGTATTTACCAACCGATGTCTCTCCTTGTTCCTGTTGTCCAATTCTTGCATTGAAATCCCCCATGATGAGCTTGATATGTTGTTTCCCTTTGGTGTGTAACTCTTTGATTTCTTCATAAAATTCTTCAACCTCTTCGTCGGTATGGCTTGATGTTGGTGCATATACCTGTACTATTTGAAGTTGGTATCGCTGGGTTAGTTGAACAACAAGCCTCGCTGCTCGATCTGATGTACTTTCAACTTCCAGAAGACAGTCTTTAATTCTTTTGTTGATTAAGAAGCCAACACCACTTGTTCTTCCAGTTTCCGTTCCTCTATAATAAAACAAATGTCCGCTTTTAAGTTCCACCAACTCTTCACCTTTTCTTCTGACTTCACTGAGTCCTACAATGTCCCATTTGATCTTGTCTAGTTCCTCTTCCAATTCCTGAAGTTTTGCTTCAGAAGCAAGGGATCGTCCATTAAACGTAGCCAAGGTCAATAACAAACGGCAGCCTGGGCCATTCCAGTGATTCTTAGCACCCCCTGCTTTCATGCCACACTGACCGCTGCCTTGATCAGGAGCACTCCAGCACCTGGAGACTAGGGGCCATGGTTTCTGGTGTGTCAACATAATGGAGGAATTAGCCATAATTTCACCACGCTGGCTAGACGGGTTGGTGAATTAGCCCTCCCCTTCCGCCTTTCTATCCGTGCAGCAAATATTAATTTGCCTCATAAATAGAAGTTGTATATATATATATATTACTGCAATGGAAAGCAAAATCTCTGAAGAAACTTTAAATCTAATGGAAAAACGAAGGTCTTGGAAGAACACAGGAATAATTGCTAACAAAGCGGAATATGTGGAAATTTGCAAGACGATAAGGAAACGTATCCGGGAAGAAACTCGTAAATTCAATACAAAGTTGGTACAAAAACAATTGAAGAAAATAAAGGCATCAAAAATTCAAAACGCAGGCTAATAAATGGAAAAAAGCAAATACTTGCCTTAAAATGTAATGATGGCTCAGTATGCAGAACACGCCAGGAAATGCTTAAGAGGGTAAAAGAATTCTACACAGACCTCTATAAAAGTAACGATCAGCAAAATCTGCCAACAATTGTAGTTACAGAAGAAATGCCGGATGTTTTAGTATCAGAGGTAACAGATGCCATAAGATCAATGAAAAATGGGAAATCTACAGGAAAAGATGACATTTCTGCTGAAATGTTAAAAGCTGGGGGTAAAACGCTTCACAAAATATTAGCAAATCTCTATCAAAATGTTTAGAAAATTCCTAATGCATGGAAAAATGGCGATGTTATTCTTCTGCATACGAAAGGAGCTCAAGATGATCTTAAAAACTATCGACCAATTAGCCTTCTACCTGTTAGGTACAAAGTTTTTAGCAAAATCATTACAAAAAGAATTTGTAGAACATTAAACGATGCGCAACCTGTAGAACAAGCAGGGTTTAAAATTGTCTTTAGTACGATTGACCACATTCAGGTTCTTCAGAGAATAATAGAAAGACACAATGAATACACTTTACCATTATGCATTGCCTTCATCCACTACGAAAAAGCTTTTGACTCAATTTTCAAACCAAATATTTTAAATGCACTACGTAACCAAGGTGTGGACCCAGTTTATGTTAACTTACTTCAGTCCATATATGATA
>QLNU02015270.1:6460570-6489797 GCA_006491805.2 Dysdera silvatica | reverse complement strand
TACACAGACCTCTATAAAAGTAACGATCAGCAAAATCTGCCGACAACTGTAGTTATAGAAGAAATGCCGGATGTTTTAGTATCAGAGGTAACGGATGCCATACGATCAATGAAAAATGGGAAATCCACAGGAAAAGATGGCATTTCTGCTGAAATGTTAAAAGCTGGGTGTAAAACGCTTCACAAAATATTGGCAAATCTCTTCTCAAAATGTCTTAAGGAACAAAAAATTCCTAATGCATGGAAAAATGGCGATGTTATTCTTTTGCATAAGAAAGGAGCTCAAGATGATCTTAAAAACTATCGACCAATTAGCCTTCTACCTGTTATGTACACAGTTTTTTAGCAAAATCACTGCAAATAGAATTTATAGAACATTAAACTATGCCAAACCTCTAGAACAAGTAGAGTTTAAAAGTGGCTATAGTACGATTGACCACATTCAGGTTCTTCAGCAAATAATATAAAGACACAATGAATACACTTTACCACTATGCATTGCCTTCATCGACTACGAAAAACTTTTGACTCAATTTTCAAACCATATATTTTAAATGCACTAGGTAACCAAGGTGTGAACCCAGCTTATGTTAGCTTACTCCAGTCCATATTTTATAAAGCAAAAGTGACCATATCTATAAACAGACACAAAGTTGAAATTAACCTTGAGAAAGGTATACGACAGGGAGATACAATCTCGCCCATACTCTTTCAGCTTGCCTTGAGGAAGTTTTTCGTAAATTACACTGGGATCAAAAGGGCTCAAAAATCAACGGAGAGTATTTAAACCATCTAAGATTCTCCGACGACATCGTGTTTTCGCAAAAGATCCAGAAGAGCTCCAAAGACTCATTGAAGATCTCAGAATGAAAGGAGAAACATCTGGCTTAAAAATCAACTTGAAGAAAAGCATGATCATGTTTAATAAGTTTATACAAACTAAGAAAATCGTTGTTTTGGGAGAAGAAATACAGCAAGCTGAAAATTATATGTACCTTGGTCAACAAATTACGATGAAAGGCGACATAAATCAAGAGATCGAACGTCGTATCAAGCTTAGCTGGCAAGCATTCTACCGGCTACAAATAATTTTTAAAAAAAAGCTCCCTATTTCTTTACAGAGGAAAGTTTTCGATCAATGCATCCTACCTGTTCTGACTTATGGTTGTGAGACATGGACATTGACTACCAAAGGTATCCAAAAGTTACGAGTGGTACAAAGGAACATGGAACGGCAGATGCTTGGTATCACGCGACGAGATCGAAAGACCTTCAGTTGGATAAGAGATCAAACAAAAGTTTGTGATATCATTGCGAAGGTAAAAAGTTTGAAATGGAAGTGGGCAGCCCATATTGCTAGAAGAACTGACAACAGATGGACCAAAAACATCCTAGAATGGATCCCACTGGACACCACACGCCCAAGGACAAGGCCAAAGACGAGATGGGTGGATGAAATAATTAAATATATTGGACCAAAGTGGCAGCAGCTGCAGACCCGTTGGAAGAGGGCCTTAGCCGGTGGATTGACAACGGCTGATGATGAATGATACACACACACACACGCACACACAATACATACACATATATACAGTATATAACACACACACACATATATATATATATGCATATATTTTATATGTTCGGTACCTAATGCATTGATTGGTTTTCTGTAGGTTTAAGTACGCTAAAACACAAATATGAGCGCTTTTGCCTCAACAAGTATCTACTAAAAGACAATAAGTATGGCTGTACTTTTAACGTGGTGCAAATTTCCGAGACGTTTCCCGAGGATTTTAGGGTTTTGTGGACGGTTTCGCAAATATTATTAATTCTCAATTTCGGAAATTTTAACGTTTTTCTTCTTATTTACTAATTTCTATTGTGCTTCTTGTTTAATTTTCATATTTTAACTATAGTTTTCGTATTTTTATACTGACGTCAAAAAATAGAGAAATATGTCAGAAAAATTTATGTAAACTATGTATCCACAAGATATTTCGCATTGCCTCACAGTCGCTGTGGAGATCAAGATAAAACATTAGAACCCCGTCCATTCGAGAAAAAATACATTATTATAATAATATTACAATTGCAAAGGCACAGTTAATGGACCATATTCAGATGAACTTCTGTGCAAATATTGAGAAAAACTCTTTCCAAACCCCTGTATAATTTTACTCCCCTTTGTTGACGGTAGATATCTATAGTTTTATATTACTTCCATTTCCTACCGACAGATGGCAATGAAATTTTACACAACTCTGTCTTTAATAAGAAAATATATTATCACTGTTGGTAATGGCTTACTATGCTTAATTTACGAATTAAGCTTTATGATAGGCACATATATTAACAAAAAACTAATTTCGCTATAAGACTAGGGTTCACTATTATTCGCTGTTGCTCTTGAAACTTATATGCAAATAAGGCAATCCTTACTGTATAGTCATGGGCGAATTTACAGTTTTGCCGCCCCAAGGCAACTTTTGCCGCCTCTTCCTACCCGTCCGTCCATTAATCAGTGGTAAGAACATAAAAATTGTTACATTCAATATACGCTACAAAATTTTGTGTCGATAATAAATATGTTGAAAAACAAACTCATAAATTGAAACATAAACATTAAACAATATTAAATTATATTGAAACACTATTTATTTTTGGTATATAATAAATCAAATTCAATTTTATTGAAATAAATTTTAATTTTAGCAAAAAATAAAAGCCTATCGAACACTGGTATTTAAATGGAAAGCATGACGTCTAGCTTTCTTCTCGGCAAAACATCTGATTATATCACTGCATAGTATTCACTTTGTTATACCAGACTCAAACATTTTTTCGCCGTTGTCTGCAGCCTGGTATAGCCTATTGGGAAATACGGCACTGTGTATGGTATATATTTAGTAACCTAATAGTTATTTGTAGTACTGTGTGGAAACATTTTTTCTAATATTAGTGTTACCCTCTTTCCGAGTTTTTATTGTTTTTCTGAATTTCGGGATTTCCCTCCGAGAATTTTACATTTTTTTCCTCAATAAGATTAATGCCATACGTATAACCTCCGGATAAAACCATAATTTTCTAATCTAATCACCAGTTAACATCTTTAACTTCGAAGTCAAGAATATCACATGGCAGAAAGTACCACCAAAATGATAATTAGGTTGAATAAAATTTATTCTATTCAATATAATCCTACTATATAATTCTTATTTAGTAACGTAACAGCTATTTGTACTACTGTTTCGAGACCTTTAAATATTACACTTCTTCCACGAGGATTTTTTTTTTAAATTTCAATGAAATTCCAGATTTTCCCGCGACAGTCTCTCAAATTTTGCATTTTTTTTCGCGGGAAAATGACTGCCAGAATAAGAAGTGTAACAAACTATTTCGGATAAAGGAAATTCGGGTAATGTAAGATTAATTTTCATTATATAATACCATATTATTACCTACAGTCGCTAATATATAGTAAGTGTGGGAAAGTAGAAATTGACGAAATTGACACGAACTATAAACTATATATAAGCAGAGTATAAATTTCCGATATAACTCTATATATTAATTGCTATAAATTTCTAATTTGTTTTTCGAAATATGTAAAATTGTTCTGAGAAAAGTTATGAATATTATTTAATACGAGAATATTATGAAGTTAAATGTAAACGTAAGTTGATTTTTGAGCTTCAATTATACTTTCTGGTGTTTATTTAAAACATCAGACCTGTCTTACCTTTCTTTTACCTTAACTATGCTCTTAATCGTTGCGCCAATATTTGATTTTGGCGTTATTTTTAAATCTTTGTCATCCAAGAAGCCTCTTCTTAAGGAAATACTTGGCAATAATTGAGATAAATGGTTCCAATATTCGAAAAATTTGTTAATTTATTCCCAAAAATATATATTTATGAAATTTGCATCTCCTGCTTTTATGTTCTCGCCACTAGGTTACTAATTGTCTTTCAGCTCTGTTAATTATACCATCAAAAGCATCCTCAAGAGTACTTACGCCAGACATACCCACAAATCATTCCTGCAACCCACTAATTACAAGGGCTGAGTAACTAACAATAACCAAATTTAAGCAGTACCTTTGACAAACAAGAGAACATAAATAAAAATCCCAAATCGGTCTCTTATTTAAAAGCTGTAGTGATGATAAAAATATATTTTGCTGGAGTGCGCCATTGAGGGAATGGATTCTCTTCCTCCTCGGCTGGCAGTGGCACGGTACAGAGCTTAATTTCATTTATCTTTTGTCGCCTGAAGCAACCGTTTGTGACAAAATTCCGGATAATTAATCCCTATCTCATCTTCAGAACTCTGACGTTGAGGGGTAAATAGATTTTTCATAATGAAAGGATGTTAGATTGGAAGCAGAAATAACTTAGGAGTAGTATTCTTAGAAAGCTAGTTCTCGAAGCTGTCAAAGAAAAGGAAGAGATAATTTTGACTCTCCAAACCCTGTCAGGAAGGTCGGAAGGGAAAATGCATCTAATAATTTGGTATCTGATCACAACAGGTAATCTGGAATCTAATCATAATAATGGAAAATATTGCAAATAAAATTTCTAAATGTTTTGGAGATCAGGTTTAAATGTTGAAGTATAAAATTTAGATTAAAATGTACAAAGGATACAAAATACACAGAGTTATATTATCGAGAGATGATCACTCAAAATTTTTAAAACACGTCTGATTAAACAACCAACTTTTTCATTTATACATTATATAGTTTTGAAATTTTGCTTTAATATTTATTACTTATAAAGTTTACTTTATAAGCCTTCTTTATAAATCCTCACTCAAAAAATATTGTTAATGATCACAAGACGACTCAGAGTTTCTGCCAGGCATGGAAAAACTTTTGTCCTCCAAATACCAAATCTCTTTCCTCAATTTCGTCTAGTTTCCTTTTGTCGTCAACAGATGGAGCTAGCATCGCGCTAATGGACCTGTGAACAGGCAACACTTCAGTGCTATTTAGTTTTGGATCACTGTAGTTCCTGACGAGGGTCAACCATCGCCTGTCCGAAACGTACATCAATTAATGCATTTAATTTTTTTAAAAAAAAAAATTTAACTTAAAAAAATAACAAAAAAACCTAGAGCAACGTTCTTCTTAAATTAATTTATATTGCGTAGTGTTACGTCACTTACCAATCTTAAGTTTATTTCATGGAAAATTAGTGCAGTCTTCTAAACATTATCTTTTCGCTTATTTGTTTGTTTGTTTTGTGGTTTTACGGCTCAAAGACTACAATGGTCATGCTGCGCCGGGACCTACTGTTTTCCGAGGAATCCGAACCTCTTATGGCCTAGGGAACCAAACCCCGGACTACAGTGAGCAGTGCGATCTTTTTATGAGATCTCTGAGTAAGCGTTCTTTGTACACTGTTGGGAGTCGAACCCGGATTAACGGCGCACTAGGCGAACGCGTTACCACACTGCGCCACAGGCCAATCTTTTCGCAAATGCTGTATCTGCTGGAAAAAGTATTTGTACCATAAATTAGAAATTTAACCATTGAAAGAATTTTATAATGTCGCGATAACATCGCACTCCGTTTTCACATTCTTATCGAACCAATTTTAATATATATTTTATATTTATGATTCGCTTTATTTATTAACTTATATATTATCATTGTTTACGACATCGATTATTTCTAAGAGAAAGAAAATTATGAACTTTATTTTCTGCATAATTATGACTGTGTTCTTTAAAATGATTAAACAAATTGGAGTTTTATGCACAGCTTAATATGTAATAAATCTTGTAAATATTAATTTTGAGTAAGTGGCTACTCAAGTCTTTTGGATAAGAGCCAAATCGTAGAAATTTTTAAAAGTATTAAACCGTTTAAATAAATATAAATGGTTCTACAGAACAAAGAGAAGACGTTTAGTTGACACTTTGATATTAAAAATCATTGCCCTGTGACATTTTTGGCCTTTTGAACTTTTTCAAGAAGTATGAAATATGAATTAGAGTGCACTTATAGTTTCTATTGTTCATCGTAAGGTTTGCCTTTATATGTAGCTCATGTTTTTTTAAATTTTAGTGACTAAGGACGTTTTGCAAATCCACTGGCTGGGCCATTTCCCAAAATTGTGGTTTTAAATGCAGAAAATATGAAATACAAATTAGTAATGAAGAAACTATGTCGAAATCCAATCATCAAAACACGTAAAACAAAACTAATGATTACATTTTCTATAATAGAAGCAATACTGTTTTTTATTTGGTTGAATAAAGGGGTTTTCTTCAAGCAATTATTGGAGAGAAACAAGAAATTATTTACCACGATTGCGTCCAAATTTTCACATTTGATGTCTCCTACAAGAACCTAGATTGGGCTCCTAATATCCTGAATCAAATAACTTAGAGATTAGTGGTTCTAGTCCAGGTCAATTGCGCACGTAGGGGGGGCCCATAACTCCCATTCAGATAACGTTTTGTATAAATACATATGAATGTATATGGTGTTGTAGCTTTGTAAAAACCCGTTTTAAGCATGTAACCCCCCCTTATAAACTGTGTACGTTAATGGTTCATCCTTAATGCGTATAACACATTTTCATTTCTCTAAGCTATCATAAGTCAACCATAGCTTCCAGTATGATCCATAAGAAAGCGAAGGGTCAGGTTTAATCCTAAATTGGTTTAATTGTTCATGTAAAAGTTTAATGGTACCTCCATCCAAGCCCTTAGACATCCAAGTAGTCCTGGAATCCGCGAGTGTTTTAAATTTATTAAGTTAACATTCCCATTTGCTTTTGGTAAAGTTCTCTCACTATTTTTATATTAAAACAGTTTAAAAGTGTTACTCTCAATATTAAATAAATTTAGTTTCTAGGACTGAAGCCTTATTTAATTTGTTTGAAGCAGCTCCTTGGTAAACCTATCGTCCTTGGAATGCATATTAATTCAAGGCTTAAATCATATCCGGCGATATATATTTTACGCAAAAATGTTCCCTAGCATAGGTAAATATAAGATCAATCTCCTACCATATTAACTGATCATCGAGTTTTGTTTTCATTCAGGTTACATAAAAATTGCCCTTTATCTTTAATCTTTGCTATTTGTTTCTAATGGTAAAGGTTTATTGTGGTCCATTTAAACATATCGAGAATCTATGTTCTTCTATATATATTTTTCTTTATTTTTATTGCCATTATTTCTTCAGCTACTGTTACCGCCATTTCTGAACTTTCAGCAAGGATACTTTCTACAGTTTGCTATATTCGGAGACTGAAATTGGTATGTATTGATCTCCCATCTATTCCAAAACCTTCTAATTTTGTTCATCAAGTTTGTCTACAAGAGTTTCCTGCAACCAGGGTCAGCCCAAGTCAGTGCAAACGCCCCCCCCCCCTTCAGAATGGGGCATGATTCAGCCACATGGGCCAAATCGACTTAAAGCAGACCTTGTCTGCAGCAACAACGTATTTTAAAAGACTGGATTGATTCTGTCCGTTTGGTTAATGTTTTTCAAACCTCATCGCATAACATCAAATATACCTTGTAGAAAATGGTAATTAAACACTTGTTGGTTGGTTGGTTGTTTTATGGCAAAGAGACAGCAATGATCATTCTGCGCCAATCAAGGTGAGATCGTATGTACGATATAAAATAAGAATAAATTAAAACTAAAATGGTAAATAAATATATTTGATGTGATGTATTAAATGTAACAAGCGAAACAATAAACAATATAAAAAATCAGATGAGGTGGAAGGAGCCAATGTTAGGTAAAAAGTTAAAAATAATTTCGTAGTTAAAAAAATCGCCTAAAATGTCACGAAGGGTAAAAATGTTTTGGTTAAAAGTTAATGAGCGTTACTGGTTAAAATTGGGGTAAGTATATAAAATATGCAAAACATTTAATGCTTCACCACATGTGGCACACATCGGGACATCTTCTCCCTTTGGAAGATGTTGATGGGAGAATCATGTATGCCCGTTACGAAGTCCAGCCAAAGTGAGCTCTTTACAACGATTACTCCTACAGCTAGACTGCCACACCTCAATACGAGGTCTAATGAGGTGAAGCTTATTAAAAAATTGCTTGTCCCATTCCAACTGCCATTTTTTGTACAGATGGGATAAGACATGAGTGTTAAAATCTCCAAATGGAATGTTCAGACACTCAGATTCTGCAGCTGCTGTCTTTGCAGCTTTGTCAGCCCACTCATTGCTGGCGATACCAACATGGCCTAGAACCCAACAGAATTTCGCAATATACTGTGCGTTTTTTATATCCACGAGATGTTTGTAAACTCTGTGGATTCCAGTGTGATGCGAGACGTTGAATGAAGTCAGGCTTTGCAGAACGCTGAGTGAATCTGTACAGATGACAGTTGGAGATACGGCATTATTCAAGATGTATTGCAGAGCTAACCTAATGGCATGGATTTCTGCTGTGAAAATTGCGCAGAATATTTGTAGTTATTCACTCTGTATCACATCTTCATAGACAAAATGCCGCACCAACATATTCACTCGTTTTTGATCCGTCTGTGAAAATGAAGGGTCAGCCTACATACATACTAGACAGATCAGCGAATGCCTGCCGATAGGCAATGTCTGGGGTATTGTCTTTTGGATAGATTCAAACAGATGTCTGTGCCAATATCAAACCATGGAGGAATGATGTTTGGCATAGATTCCGCAATCATGGTTTTTGTAATGCTCAATTAGTTTGCAGCATTTTCCATCCTCATGCCATAGGTTGGGATACTTGAAGGACAAGCATTAAAAGGTGAAATGAAACAAGGTTGATGAAGTGGTGATAATGCAGGATGGTCTTTTAGTGATAGAATTTTGAGGTAATAGTTGGGAGGCAAACGTTTTCGACGTAAACTTAATGGAGGTTCTACGGCTTCAGCATATAAACTAGTGACTGGAGAAGTCCGAAAGGCCCGAGTACACAGTCGTAGATCCTAACGATGTATGGGGTCAAGTTGTTTGAATAATGATTGGCATGCTGTGCCGTAAATCGGACAGCCATAATCTAATTCAGAACGGATTAATCCTTTATAGAGTCTAAGCAGTGAACATCAGTTTGCCCCCAGGATGTGTGAGATAGAACTTTATGGACGTTGAGGGCTTTAAAACATTTATCCCGCAGATGTCCGATATGGGATCGAAATGTTAGAGAGTGGTCAAAAATTATCCCAAGGAATTTTGTCTCTTGAACCACTCGGATAACATCATTTCCCATTCGGAACTCCGGATCTAAATGTAAACCACGTTTGCGACAAAAGCCTTTTATTATATATTTTATTATTACACTTTTAACAAAAGCCTCTCTTATGGAGGTTTTTAATATTAATAGGTTGTCTAGTGTTTATCTCATCCGACAGAAACCACTTTGGCATGGTAGTAAATAGTTTTCATTTTCTAGGTAATGCATCAACCTATTGCAGACCATCCTTTCTAATATATAATAATTTCTGCCACCCACGTATAGATTATAGCTCAAACTAGAGCTTTTATCGTTTTTTGGAGAAAAGACGCTTTCCCCATCCTGGATTCGAACCAGGGTCCCTCCGTAAAAAACTCACAAAATTCTCGCCCCGGAGGCTTTCTTGTGTTGACCATATTTGGCAATTGTGTTATCCCTGTGGAGGGTAATAATATCCTAGATCCTTTCTAATAGTTTGCAAAAGCAACTAGTTAAGGCAATAGATCGGTAATTTTAAGGATTCTTCGGATCTTTTCCTGGTTTGGGAAAAGGTATGGTAATGGTTTTGCGCTATGCATCTGGGAAAAACTGTTCTGTCCAAATTCTATTGCATAAAACTAAAATATTTTGAAGGAATCTGACAGACAGGTTCCAGATAATTGCATAATATATTTGATCATGCAGAGCGGCAATATTTTTGGACCGATGTAATGGAAAGTTTAATTCAGAAAAGATAAATGGGTTATTGTAAGGAAATATTGTGTGTTCCTGGAAATTAAGAATTTGTTTTTCTTGATGTCTTTTTATGGACTAGAATGAGGGAATGTAGTTGGTACTGCTTAAGATATTAGAACAAGCAGTAGCCAATGAATTGGCTATTCCCTGGACATCACTGGCTTTTATACCATTACCCTCTAAGATAGAGGGTGGATGTGAGGTGTAATTTCCATTTATTTTTTTTAATTTTATCCCAAATTTCCTTCGAATTTGTGGCAGATGTTATGCTAGGGATATACCTTTTTCAAGAATCCTTCTTTGATTATCGTCGGATAGATCTCGCTTTGGCTCTGGCTCTTTCGAATTTAATTAAATTTGTTTGCTTGGGCCGTAGGCGAAGTTTACCCTCTTTTATTTGTTATTTATATGCAATTTTACAGTCCTGGTTTCACCAGGGTTTTGGTATTTTTGCAAAATGCGTGTGGAGGTTTTTGGAATTGCATGTTTTGCTTCCTGCAGAATGTGATCAGTGGCCATTTTAACTGCTTCTTTAATGTTAGGGGTGTTTACCATAGTACTATTGATGTTTGATAGACTACAAAAAAGTTCCCAGTAAGCCATTTCGATTATTCATCTTGAGTTCCGTGATGGCGTACAGGAATACCGCCCAGTATATTTCAGGGCAATGGGGAAATGATGACTGCTAAGCTGGTCATGCTTGGCTTCCTATGTCCATACTGGGAGAAGAGATGGTGAACAAATTGAAAGGCCTATTGATGAGAAACTTTGGTTTGCAGAATGTAGGTGTGTGGGTGGATGTTCCGGTATTGATTATTGTAAGTGACTGGTTGTAAATGAAGGCTTCTATTGTGTGTCCTCTTTGATTGGTGTTCTCACAGCCCCATGAAGTGCTGTGAGAGTTAAAATCCCCAAGGTAGAGGAATGGGGTTGGTAGCTGATTAACCAAATCAGAGAGGGAATTCAAATTTATATTTTAATTTGGTGGAAAATATAGAGAACGTATTGTGATTTAAGCTGCTATTGAGAAACGAATGGCTATTGCTTGTAGTGGTATATTTAGGTTAATGCTTGTGAAGGGAAATTGGTTCTTGACAAGAACTGCAACTCCTCCACAATCTCTATTATTGTCTATGTTGTCTTTTCGATTAACAGTGTAATTTCTTATAGAAGACGTATTATGGTTTTTAAGCAGTCTCTTGAATAGCAAGGTAGGCAGCTTGATATGTGTTAATAAGGTGTTTAATATCCTCGATTTTGCATCGGAAACCACGACAGTTTCATTAGAATGATATAGCGCAAAGCCATTATGGATTGGTAATGGTTTGCCTATGGAGGAATGATGTTTGACTTAGATTATGCTACCATGGTTTTTGAAATGCCCAATTCACCTGAGCATTTTCCATCCTCATCTGGTTTTACTCTGACTCTGCTTGTTGGCTGATCAGGGAGAATGTGTTTTTGATAAGAATGGAGGGCATAACTTCGTCCTCTATTACCGAAAAGGAGTTATCACAATCTTCTAGAGAGGTGTCTTCCAAGTCAGTTTTTGTTTTTTTAGGAATTTTATTGGGTCCGTTTTTAAAATATCCTGCCTTCGAAGCTGTATTTTCTTCATATGTTTTTCTTTGACTTCCCTTTTTCTTTGTATTAGTATTGAATTTTGCTGGCTTGGTAACTTTATTCGCTGTGTTAGTGGGTCAATCTGAGTTTGGTACTGTTGTTTGAGTTTGAGCATCTATAGTTATTTTTTTAATGGTAGGTTGTGCAACTGCTGAATCATATGATTTTGTTTGATTTGGGTGACTTAATAGATATTGTCTTCCGGCTTCGGGATATGTAATATGTCCAATAATTTTAATTTCTGTTATGGCTTTCTCTTCGTTTCATTTAGGGCAAGAGCGTGAAAATGCCGCGTGCTCACCCTTGCAGTTGATACAGTGAAGGGTGTCTGATGGACATTCCCCATCATCGTGGCCTACATTTTGAGCAGATAGTACTGCTACGGCAAGAGGTTTTGGGATGTCCATATCGCTAGCATTTAAAGCACCTTATTGAATTGGGTATATATGGTCGTATTTGCCAGTGTAAATATCCGGCTTTATAGAGGTAGATAGTTTTGGTTTATTGAAAGTAAGAACAATATGCTTTGTTTTAATAATTTTGCCATCTCTTTTTATTTTTATTCTTTTGGCTGTTATTACTCCTTGATTCATCGTCTTCAACTTCAATCAAATCTATTTCTGATATGACCCCTCTTGAATTATGTTATGTGCTGATGCTTTGATACCAATATTAAGCATTTTTTTTTTGCATTTCAGTAAAGAAACAGATTGCTGCAGGTTACTGGTTTCTATTAATAAGTTTCTCGATCTCAGTCGTTTTATATTTTCGACTATTCCACAGATTTCTTTTGTGGCTTTTTCAATGGCGAAAAGTGATGGCTTTTTAAATTCTGTCTTATCTGATGTAACTATGAGGAATGTTGGGAGGATTTTATTTGGCCGTTCTGTTTCATTCTTACTTCATGCTTTTTTTTCTAAAGTTGGTCCGTCATTGGTCTTTTTGTTTTAATTCCCATGTGATTAGTAATAACTGGAGGGAAATACACGGTCACTGGCTGCGTCACCTCAATCGCAACCGCAAGGCTAGTCACAATGGGGTTTCGCCTGTATCCCACGAGGTGGTCGTTCGCGACACTACAACCCCAGTGCTATTCAGCCCGCGGCACCTCACCTTGGCTTGGTTTGGGTTGGGCGGAAGGCATTCAGCACCCAGAGATACTTATCTGTAATAAACAGCAGTATCTGTGGGTGGCCCCCTTACCACGTGCAGGAACCTATATCGAGGGGCTTGAACACTTGTGCCTCTCACAAGTGAAGCAAACATAGCATTTATTTTTCATTTCTGAGTTTTATGCATTCTCTATTTAATAACAATTGCTAAACTTAAACAAAATTGAACAGTAAATAAAAATGAAACTAACCATCAAACTGACGCGAGTTTAGTAGCAGGATTGTATAAAATAAAGGATATCACAACCAACCTAACCAACATCAAAAAGCACGCAATGGTCCTTGCTTATCCAGCATTATTGATTTTCTTGGAGGAAGTGAATTTTACATAAATTTCCACTGGTCAATTGTTTTCCGTATTTTATACTTTAGTGTGTTTCCAGCAATTTTTTCACTTGAACGTACTATGCATTTAGTATGGCTCTTTCAACACATTTTAGCATATACAATAATTAAATTCATTATATTTTACAGTACATTTTATAGGCCTATATTTAATTTTAAAAACCCAACAAATTCAATGCATTTCACTATCAAAACGATCTATTAAACCCTAAGTGAATTACCATACTATGCTTAATAATTTTCGACACCCACGTATAATCTCAAGCTTTTTTTTCTTAGGTATAAGAGAAAAAGACGCCTATCCTCCTTAGAGTCGAACTAGGGTCCTTCCGTTGAACCCTGACTGCCTTGACCGCTAGACCAACGAGGACAGGAACAACGCTCTCTTTCTTCGTATATAAGGTTGTAAGATATTATTACCCTTCTCAGGGATAACACAATTGCCAAATAATGGTCAACACACAAAGCCACCGGGGCGAGCTTTTTTTTTTATGTGATTTTTGTAATGATCATTATTTGGCAATTGTGTTATCCCTACGAAGGTTTACCTACTTTCCGTATCCAGATCAAACCGTACGTTTCCAAAAATTTGTCGCTATTACAGCCTTGTCATAGGCCTGAAACAAGTCGTCCATGATACATAGTTCCGATAACTGGGGACAGATCAGCAAGAGTGCTGGACTTCGAATTTCTCCACAGTCGAACTTCATGTCTCTGCTAATTGATAGCCCCACCCGGTCAGATTCATCTTACATTTCGGTACCCCAACCCTCATCCTATTCAGTCATCCTCCAGACTATATTAAGGAGTTCATATCCTTAGCCATCTCCTCTCTCGGTTTTATTTCTCTTCTGGTAAGTTCCTCCCTCCATTTAGCCAGTCGACTTACTCTCATGGAGTTCTGAAAGGTTTTAGTTCTTGACATAAAACTCTTCCTAAATTTCAGCTGAAGAGTCTGAGCATGTATCCACTTAATTGGTATCGAGTGTCATTTTCTTGTTTAAATCTTCCAGTATCCGCCGCCATTTCCCTTCTAATATTTAGTGGGGGCGATATCAATAAGAGGGTATAATTTATCAGTTGGTTTAATCTAATAATGCGAAGGCTCATGATAGCTTATATCCTTATATACGGAGAAAGTGAGCGTTGTTCCTGTGCTCGTTGGTCTAGCGATGAAAGGTACTTCGGGCTCAATGGAAGGACCCTAGTTGAACTCTAGGTCGGGGACAGCGTCTCTTTCTGCTGTACCTAAAAAAAAAAAGCCCTTGTTTCAGCTTATACTTGGGTGTCCAAAATTATCAAGTATAATAAATTCCCCCCGAAAAATCACAAAACCCGCCCCGGATGCTTTGTGTGTTGACCATTATTTGACAATTGTGTTATTCCTGCTAAGGGAAAATAATATCCTACGTACCATACTGTGATCTTAAGAAATATCTTTTTGACAACTATCGGTCACAAATTTACGCGGTTCTTTGGATGCCATTATGACAGATTTCCGCTGTATTTACTATCATGGATATATTTCAAACAAATGCATGCAGCATCAGAACAGTTTTTGAACAGAAAAAATTTAAAACTATCAAATAAAGAAATTGACGTTTTTGAAAGCGACAAGTTGAACTGAACCAGCAGAATAAGAATGTCGTTTGAAGATTTTGGATCTCGTTATTTGTAAAAAATATTTCGAAAAATGTATCCAACAGGAAAAAAGAAAGACTTGAAATAGGCAAAAAAGGCCACATTTCTTTACACAGACGTATTTCTTCAAATACTATAACTACGATGGAACCGCGATAACTCAGAATTCAAAAGAAAAAAAGTTTTCTTTTGAGTTATCGGTTTTTTGAGATACCGGAGTTCAAAGCGAGTTCAAGGAGTAGTTCAAGGGGATTGGGAACTTCGGTTTGCTGAGAACTATACGTCTTCAAAGTTCGTCTGCAGTTATAATTATGAGTTACAGTTCGAACTTTTATTTAGGAGTTTTCGTTGTGAAATGATTAGATGCATATTGTCAAAACATTTCTTTAATTTAGGTGAATATTCACAAATACTCAGAGTTGCAGCTGAGTCATCTGTGAATTTTCATCTAAATTACATGCAGAGTTTATTTCACCTATAATAGGATTTCTCAAATTATATAGTGAGAGGTCTTGAGGTGCCACGATGATCTTTGGGGTTCCGTTAGCAATTTTCAAAATATCGTCGAAATTTCCAAACAAAATCTACAAATTTTTCAATTTTTTACCATGACAGCCATTTAAACAGTGGGTTCGGAATCTCAAGTCGCGACCCGAATCACGGTCGCGGGGAGTTGACGTAAAGCCCGATAATTATTGAACAGGGTTTGTTTTTTTTACGATTTTTATTGTAGAGGGGAGTGAAAAACGTTTAGTATTTGTAGATGTGCTAAGAATATATTAGATATGCCCTAAAATTTTCCAAAAACCGCTAATAGTGAGAAATTACATCCAGTCTTCACGTCGGGAACATAAAACAGCTCATAAATGGAACACTATTTAGGCATGTTAAAAGTTTAGTTAAAACTTAAAAGTTGTTAAAAGTCGCATTACACATTGCTTTTCAAATGCAATTACCGCATTTGTAAGGGAAATAATAGCACAAACGATTCTCAGACGTGCACACAAACCGAACATATAAGCTTAAGTAGTGAACAAACGTCGATATCAAACAATTTAAAATGTAAACTTATGTATCGATTAAATCGTTGGAACATCCATGTTCTAAAAATATGGATGCTCCAACCTTGGAGTAGGGCTGTGGGTTACATACAAATCGCTGTTTAGGGTCCCGGTAATACACTCCTCCCAATAATTATAGGTCCACCTTCTTTTTTCTTAATAATTAAGTTTTGAGTACATTGTTTATAAAAATCAATATCGCATGTCCTTACATAAAGAGAAAACGTGTAAATCAAGGTAAAAAAATAGTTTATAAGTAAAATTGGAATCATGAAAGGAAAACTAAAAATGCGGTCTTATACATAAATATAGATCCATTTCGGAATAAAAATATCACACAGGAAATAGTCAATAGAAAAATTAAATTAATACTTAATTGGAGCCGTTTTTCTGAATAAGGTCAAAAATTCTATTTTGCAAGGCTTTTAAGGGTATTAGGCTTCGAATTTTTCTATGCGGCAAGAATCGTCAATTGTAATTTCTCAGTGGTGTCATAATTTAAATTATATGCATAAGCTTGCCGAGAAAGTAGTCCCCAAACGTTTTCCATGGGATTACAGTCCGGAAAGTGCGCAGACCAGTCAATAACTTCCACGTTATGTCTACGTAACCATTGCTTTGTACTGTTGCTGACATGAATATATGCGATGTCATGGCGATAAGTGATAGGGAAAGCGACACAACTTTTTCAAATAAGGCAAAAGATTTCTGTTAAGGACATTTGATATTCATCGCTGTCCATCCTTGATGATGTGAAAGCTAAAAGAAACTTTTCCACAGGCACTGAAAGCATACCAAACCATACAACTGCCGCCTCCAAAATTCCTCATTGAAAAGTATTTCAGTTCTTTTTGTACATCGTACCAATAGGAATTAAAGCCATCTAGACCATCTTGTGAGGGTTTTTTTCCATCACTGAACACGACCCAAGACAAAAGGTTTAGCACTTCAAGGTTGAATAATTCTTTGTAAAACATCTAAGAAACTCACTCTGCTCCAATCCGTGTCCATGTTTTTTCGTGCGAACTCCAATCTCTTAGTTTTATGAATGGGTTTCAGAAGAAGTGCAGGCCTCAGTTTTGCACGTACAATGTGAGGATTCAACTTCAGAACACGCCTGATGGTTTCCCCAGGAGTGGTTGAGGTTGCATCTTCTCCCTATGTTACTAGTCGAAACCATTGGCTTTGACACCTTTCATAATTTTCCGTTTATTTCTCGAAAGAAGTTTCGGAGGGCGTACTGGACGAATTACTTTCCCGTAGGCATCCATATTTCGTAAAAAGTTTCCAACTATATTATGGGATCTGCCAGTATCCCTTGAAATTTCGCGGACACCATTTCCGCACATATGATGCTCCACAACCATACCCTTTTCGCTTTTCAGACAACTGCTCACCAGGTGGCAAAACTGAAATTTTACAATTAACCTCGCGCAATTAATTTGGCGCAGTATAGCCCAGATGCTCTTGCGCCATAAAAAAGCCAAACAAACAATTAACCGAAGTTCAACTAATCCGAATGCTATTATGGCGAGAGAATTAAAGTGGATCTATATATATATATGAGGAGCCTCTGATGCATTGTATTGAACTTGTATTCATGCGCATGACGCTAAACTGACATTTGTATCATTTTAGGCTTCTTTAGATGAGCCGCTTCGGATATGCAAATAAGTATACTGAACTACTTTTTATAGTCAAGAAATAACATCTATTTAAGGTGGACCTATAATTATGTGGAACAGTGTGGAATGTCGGGAACCTCTGCTTTAGAGCTAAGCTAGCTCAATTAACAAAACATAACCAACACATAGAAGCAATAGAAGGGCATTACACATCTTTTTCACTGCTTATTTTTAAGTTTAGGTCTGGGTAGTGAGAAGTAGCCCTTTAGGTTATCCTTAAATATTGTTTATAAGGGATTTCCGTGGCTACGCATGTGGTAAACAGTGTTCCCTGGATAGACGTGGTAAGCAAAGGGTTCTGTAGCAAACATGTGGTAAGCAAAGGATTCTGTGGATAGTCACGTGGTAAGAAAAGGGGTTCCTTGGGATAAAATTTGAGAACAACTAGTCTATACTATTACTAGTTTCTGTTTTAGGGATTAGAAATTTGTATAAAATAAACGATACCCTGAATAATAAACTATTGATCTCTAGCAAACTTCATTTGTTATTTATTTCACAGAGGTACAATTTTATTGTCACTTTCCTTTTTTTTACCACTATGAGTAATCCAGTAGCATAATTTTAAATAAGATTTTACTTCTTTATTCAACGTTGATTTTTTTCTTCAGTTTCCTGATGATATATATATATGATTAATAAATTTGAGACCCACGTTTAAGCTCATACTAGAGCTTTTCTTGGTATGGGAGAAAAAAAGACATCGTCCTCGTCTTAGAGTCGAACTAGGATCCCTCAATTAACTCCGGAGTGCCTTAATAGGCATACCAACGAGGACAGGAATAGCGCTCTTTCTCCGTAATTACTCTTCTCGGGGACCGTAATTCGACTCTAGGACGAGGATGTCTATTTTTCTCCAATTCCAAAAAAAAAAGCTCTAGTATGAGCTTAAACGTGAGTGTCAAATTTATTAGTCGTAATAGAAATCCACTCCCCACAAAAACTCACAAAAACCTCACCCTAGTAAATATGCGTTGACCATTATTTGGCAATTACATTAGCCCTGAGAAGGGTAATAATGTTTTACAACTTAAATGAAGTGCATGTTGACAAAATACTTTGAAAATTCTCCATATGAAGTATAGAGAGAATATTGCTTGAAGCGTAACTAGAAAGAAAGCAGTATTAATTTGTGAACCTTAAATCCAGAGGTAGTCTTCTCCACTATGACCCTACTACAGCAAGCCTAACTGCAACAAGCCTTTTAACACTCTCAAGTTATGTATAATATTTTACGCCATTTCAGCCAGAAATTTCTGCAAAAAATCCTCCTCCTTGTAAGGTTTTGACAGTATTGTGGTAAAGAAACTGGTTGGTTGTATTTTTATGGCACGAAGACAGCAAGGGCCATTCTGTGCCAACGTCGTGAAGAAAAAATTGAACAGAATAGGATTGAACAATGGAACGTATTGCTGCATGAACTGAAACGTAGCATCTAGACCCGTGGACCTTCCACTATGGTGGCAGTAGTTTGCAAAATGATTGGATACTTTTTGTATTTTTATGACGCAAGAGTCATGCGCTAAGCCGTGTCATTTTCCGAGGAATTCGAACTCCATAAGGCCAAGGAAACTAACCCCTGGATTACAATGGGGCGTTAGTAGGCTTATTTGTTATTTGAGTTTTACGGCGCATGGACAGAAATGTCATGCTGGGCTGAGACCTACAGTTTTACGAGGAATCCGAAACTCTTAAGGCCTAAGGAACTAACCCTGGATTACGATAAGCAATTAATCGCTAGGCGAATGCATTATCACTGCGCTACCACAGGACGACCATCAAGGTATAGTTTTCGCAGGTGATTACAATGGCCAGGTTCAAACATTCAGTCCTGCTTTTGACGAACTTACAGGATAGGGTTCTACCCATCAGGCCATGGTATCCCACGGTTGACAAGCTTTCTTGCTTTTGGCTCACAGGTACGAACACAGTACCACTGCAGGGCCCTAAATGGAGGCGTTACGCCAGTTTAGATTTCCTTATATGTCTATTGACACGCAAGCAAGCGTGACGATTAGAGGAACGCGAGAATACGCGCAGGGTGCTTTACACCCATAATTATAAATTATATAGCATTATTTCATTAAAAACGTCCAATTTTACAGGGAACAATAAGTGGCATTTCCACTTTGTCACCCTACCCCAAAGATTGTGACTTTGAAGGCAACAGGAAAGAGTTTGGCCAGTTTCAAAAGCAAGGTTGGACGGTTTTTTTCACAAATTTTAAATTGTGGGATGTGAAACACCCCGCGCGCCTGCTCGCGGGTTAAGGTGGAAATTATATATTATAGAAAAGTCGTACGTCTAAACCTAGGTCGTATGTTTGTTTATCAATATGGGATAATACATCTACGCTTTTGTTTTCAATCCGGGTATGCGAATTCTTTTATCTGCATGGTGTGTGTGTGTGTGTGTTTGTTTAAGGGGCAAGGACAACAAAGATCATGGCTGCACCAGGACTTGCAATTTTCAAAAAAATCCTAACAGCTGTCGTCCAGAGAACAGAATTCGGGACTGCGATGGATAGAAAAACTGTGCGCATTCCCCCATACCATTAGGAATCAGTTGGTTGCAATTTTATGGCGCAATGACGGCAAAGGTCATTTTGAGCCAAACATGGCCAGGATTAGGAGTCCGACCCCAGTTAATGAAATGATAGACATACGCATTATCCCAACGGTACCATGGAGCAGCAGACCTACAGGTTTCCCAGGAACCCTAGGCTTCTAAAGACTAGGAAACAAACTACTTGCTACTGCCAACTACAATCAACTATTCACTATAGTTGGGTTCCTAGGTCATTAAGAGGTTCGGGTTCCTTGGAAAAATGTAGGTCACGCTGCAACATGACCCTTGACCTTGCGTTGTAAAATTCAAACTGCCAGGAGCAGTTGGTATTATCTTTTGGGGGTGGGAGTAACGTTATTAAGAATCGAACCTAGGTGAACAACAAGCGGAGCAAACGCGTTAACAGTACGCCATTGAAGAACCCCCTACATCGGCGGTGGGGGGGGGAGATCAGTATGTCGGTGGCTAAGTAGGACTTAATATTATTAACCACAGATGGCAACCTTAATTTCAGATATATTAAACACATTTTTTTAAAAGTGGTAGTAGAAATCCCCCTGGTGGTCCATGATCAATGAAAGAATATTTGAAGTGGTCCGTGAGTTTCCAAAGTTTAAGAAACACTGCCCTACATGGTTTAACTTCAACATATAAAATCGAGTAAAATTTATTTTGCACAAAAAAAAAACTTCAAATACGTAATTTAAGGAAACACTGTCACTAATACTTTAAGTAAATTATATTTTGATTGAATAATGCTTTAAGTAAATAAAAAAGCGTTTGGAATACTTAAAACACCATCCATATGAATCTACTTCCTTCCTTTTCCGAGTTAATATTTGAAGTAAATTTTAATTTAAAATCGTTAAAAAAAAGAAAGTTTTAAGATTTCAATTAAATTTTTGTGAATAAATTCTTCTCGGGAGAAACTCGGAACAATTCCTGAGAACATTTTTCTTTCTACCATGATGATGAAATTGAAATTTCGGTATATTTTCATTTCTTTTTTACTTTTAATTTCAGTTTTCTTCGCAATTTCCGTTTCTGTCTCTTCTAAGTTCTGACAAATGCGCTTGAATTTTTATTAAGTGTTCTTCCGTAACAGTATTTTTCTTCGCGCCTGTTTCATCATATTCCAATTTTAGCAATTCTCTTTCACGTTTCTTGTCCTGGGAAGCTTTCAAATAGGCAATATTAAATTCTCATTTTTGATGAGAAGGGGGCGAGAAACATGATGTTGACGAATTCCGTGTAATAGACGGAAAAATCATCGACAAATTCTTCCGTATATTATAGAAATTTGGACTAATGATTTTTAAATGATTATATCTATATCTAGACATAGACTAGAGATTTAGATATGGACTGGATTGAGACTTACGATTTTAAATATCGGGTTGGTGGAATTTTCATGGCGCAGGGACAATTATCCTTCTGCTCTAAAATAAGTAGATATAGACTAGACACTGATAAAAATTCAGATACTTTGATAAAAATTCAGATACTTTGATAAAAATTCAGATACTTTGATAAAAATTCAGATTACTTTGATAAAAATTCAGATACTTTGATAAAAATTCAGATACTTTGATAAAAATTCAGATGTAGAACAAAACATTGATGTAAATCAGATATACTTATAGACCAGATGCACTTAGATACAGGCCAGATGCACTTAGATACAGGCCAGATGCACTTAAATATAGACCAAATGCACTTATAGATCTCTATATATAGCCTATAGACTAGATACTTTATATCATTTATTTTATGGCGCAAGGATAGCAAAGGTCATGCTAAGCCGAGCCTACGGTTTTCCTATAAATCTGAACCCTCGAGACCCTGAAAACCTACTCCTGGACTACAATGAGCAGTTAGTTGCTAAACGTTCCATTGAGAAATGGTTGGGGTTTAAGAGCCTGTTACCACCGCCCGGCCGAATAGATGAGCGATGCACTGCGCATCAATATATTTAAATCGAAATTCCCACACAAACGTGGTTTATTGTGAGCTGAAATGAAATTTACAATTGTTTCGATAGGGAAAAAACGGCCCATCTTCTTCAGAACTTCTTCCAAACTGTTCCGGAAAAGTTCCAAAGAAGACAGGACGTTTTTCTTATCGAAACGATTGCAAACTTCGTTTTACAGCTCATAATATGTCATAACATTCTGTCGACTGGAAATCTCCCAAGTTTCAATTATACATTTCCGTCCCGTAAATTTAGCCTCCACTTTTTCACCCTTTTAAATTATTACCACGCCAGCATATGTAAAAAAAATGCGATTATAATAAAAAAATATTTAATATAAAACTATTTTATCTGTTAATTTATAGACGTATCTTTCAACAGTTCTTCCTGCAACAATGCAGCCCTGCTGTGGTATATGTGTATCCAAAAAGTTTAAAAACACTGTTTTTACAAGCGTTTTCAATTTTATTATTTCAATATTACATTTACATTTTTCTTTCTGCCTTCGAATAACCTTCAAAAGACAATCGAAATACCTGATAAATAAAACATTAATACCGCAAATGAATGCAAAAAGACCACTTCTTATTAAACATTACCGACAGTGCATTAGAAAACAATAATTAAATAAATTTAAATTCTGGTAAGTAGACTTTTGGCAATCTAACGGAGTTAGCCAAGATTTTTGTTCTAATACTACTAAAATATTTACGACGAAGAAGTGCAACAATATTGAAAAGGGTGTCCCAGTAGGCTTGTATTTTTAACTACAACTTTTGCGCAAAGTAGCCTTGGCTTGATTTTCAGTAAGGTTGGTTAGGCGTAATTGTATGTCGGAGATCAGGTTAAGTCAGCGGTCATCTCCCATGATAGCTGATCGTGCAATGTTCAGCTGTAAGGCTTTGAACAACATCTTCAATGGCCTCCTCCTCCTCCTCCATTAGTTTATTTAGAAAGCAAATAGCCACCTGAACATCGATGTTAAAACTTGGACGGACTCATTAAAGGGAGCTCTTAATGAATTAATTTTCTCATTCTTACGGGATCACGACTGAGTTAATCCAGTTTCCCTCGCCGTTACAAGCGAAAGAAACGCCGTTTCACTTGATGGTTATATCCTTTACATACCGCTACGCGCGGAATTAGCCCGCCACCATTTCGCAGACCGCGAATTACTACACTAAGCTAGCGGCAATTTGTTCCCGAATTGCCACGTCTCAGAACATTCGACTAAGAGGCTATTGCTATTAATTGGAGGAGGGCGCATTTTCGCCGACAATGTCAGCACCTCAAGTCCCATCCGCGAAAGTTTGTTTGCGCATTGAAAGCTTTACATAAAAGCTTTTGCGTAGACTTCAATGGCTATCGCCCAATAAGGGTTGTCACAACTATTTCCCAGGGTGAACCGTTAACGTGGTGGCGAATTCTCATCATGCCCGCCAAATTGTTGGCGAAAACTATCAGAAGTCTATTCCATATTTCATGAATGATGTACAATTAGCATTAGCACATGTATAACAAAGTTTTAAGCGAATGTTGGAACCAAAAACGCAAGAGATGTTTATGTATCGTATATGTTGATAGGCCAGATTTCTATGAGAGTTTCAGGCAAAGATAATTTCCGATGTAAGTGTAAACTGTGTTAATTTATACATAATAACAAATTAGCTTTACTAATTGCAGGTGTCCATCCACAGATATTGGGAGCAAGCGAGTCAGACTGTTGTCTTATTTAAGGCAAATTGTACGTACGTATCCAAAGAAACTGGGAATAAAGGACCGCGTCTCCCCTATTGTAAACTAATACAAATATGCTACACTAATACAAAATGCACAGGAGAAAACGAAACTCTAGTAAATTTCAAGTCCAACGTACACCTGCGTATTAAAAGACTACTGAAAATTGTACATTTCTACCTTGTCACGTCAAAAAGATATCTTTAAATGACAGTACTATGATGCTAATATATCATACCAAAGCAGATGGATATTCAGTCGTGCTCGAGATAGTTACAGGCTTAAATAGTATATCTTAATGTTCATAATAAATGTACTGCACTGTACGTACGCACGCGCACACATGCCTCTTAATTAGAGAGCCTTGTGCAAATCTATGTACTCGTGTCTCGTTATACGAAACATTAGTAAAGCAGTTGGTTATCTCCTAGAAAAGAACGGCTTTACAGCCTTCTTATATCCCTAACTGTGTTCTCCCATCGACTTTTCATTTTATTTAAAAACTAAAAATTATCATTTGATTCAGTAAAACCATTTAAATAGAATCGAAGATTTTGCATTTTTAAAAAGGCAGAATTTCCTAAATATTCTGTGCAGCGGAGAATAAGAAAGTTTATATTGTTACCGATGAAAATTATTTTAAAAGACAAATTTTATGATAATTTTTTCATTTCATCTATGCTTTTAATGATTCCTGGTACGCTTCGGATGCTGCTCAATAATGCAATTTTTAGTAATTCGGCGGAAGCCTCTTCTCCAGGGAGACCATGTTTTGCCCATGAATTTAAGGGAGATGTAGATGCAACAAGAGCAGAATTAAGGGAGATAAAGGGAGGCGAAAAAAAAAATTTTATTAGCAGGACAGAGCAGCATCACACCAGCAAATGTTCGTTTAAATGAATAATATTGAACAAAATAATTTACGTTTTATAAAACGTTGTCATATGTTATATATAATATTGTTAAAAGATAAGGAATAGCATACAGGAGTAATATACAGGTCACAAAATAAAATACAAATTTACATATATTTATTGAATAATTTATTTAACAAAAAGCAATGTTCTTTGACTATCCATCTCCAGGAATAAGAGTGCGTCATACGTATATGACGAGGAACGGCCAAGTTCCGTTCGAAAGGTACATTGATTTTTGTTAAATTTTGCTGAGACTAAAATAATTATTTCCTTCATTTATTTTGCGTATAGTACTAATAATGCTACTAGTTCTAAGATTTCCATGTTTCACAGCTCTAACCTATATGTATATTTGCTCACTAAGTAGCGAACCTAAGCATTTCTGTATGTTTTTGTGCAAATTTCAAAAATTCGTTGAGTAGTCATAGTTAATTGATGTTTGGTGGTTAATGAAATATATAGGAGAAATAGAATATCTATACAGAAGATGGGAGAATCTGAAAAAAAAAAATAGTTGAAATACAGGAGAGTTCGGTCACCTTACACTTCCCCACGATGTTACGAACACATCTTGCCTTGTAACGTCATGGTGAATGATGTATTCTGTTAGCAGAGAACGGGTTCTGTAATACTGTG
The DNA here is from genome assembly GCA_006491805.2 of Dysdera silvatica. Classification (NCBI taxonomy): domain Eukaryota; kingdom Metazoa; phylum Arthropoda; class Arachnida; order Araneae; family Dysderidae; genus Dysdera; species Dysdera silvatica. The sequence goes on along the minus strand of QLNU02015270.1, from coordinate 6,464,504 downwards.
TGAAGTTCAAGTATTTTACTAAATGGATTAGATGAACGTTTGTTTTAGTTAAATCTATTCTGTAATACGGCTCTTTTGTCCAACTTTTCTATTTTTAACGACAATATTAATGCCCATCGTTATTCATTCGTCATCATCATTATTCAACAAATGCTTAACAAGATAGTTTTGATGAATCTCGTTATTCTTCCTGACTCCCATTATCCCTGAATCCGGACCCAATGGGTCATTATATCGCACCTCCCCGCATCAGATGTGACAACTTAAAAATTTTCAAATCTCAGCTAGAAACGTTATCAAGGTAAGTCAGGTCATTTATGTTCAGAAAAAACGACGCAGCTAACCATACAATGGCTCCCGCAAGAAATGTAAGAGCCCAAGTTGTTTCACAATAATTCATTTATTTTATATAATTTAAAATTTAGTCAAAACGCAAAATGGCAGATTTTGCCTTTTGTCTCTTCTGAAGCGGGGTTGCGATATGAATTGGAGAGACAGATTTAGCAGCAGAAACCTCTTTGGTCGAATCTGAGCCAGCTAAAGGGTACATGTCTAGCACAGGCCTGTAACCAAGATGAAGGGGCAACTGGAGAAGACAAAAAGGCATATGGGGCACAGGGCTTCCGGGGATTGTTCTATATATATAAATAGCTCGATGATGCAATTGGGACAAAAGCATGGGACAACTGAGGCCAGGCTCCTGCTGGCCATGGCTTCGCTACAGGCCTGATCTACCATGTTCCAGATCTAAATTTCGGAAATCATGCGAGTTCATCCATGTCCAACTGCATAAGTGTTCTAATTTGGACTAAAGGAGAATCCCAATACCTTAATAAATGATGGTTTCTAATTTAATTGAAAGGTTGTGTGTGTGTGTGTGTGTGTGTGAGAGAGTGCAGAAGGTAATGGCTCCGAATATTGGTTCCACTTATGACATACTATTCTTTATCCCAGAAAATTGTAATGCATATTATAATTAAATTTACAATATAGGAGAACTTTGGAGAATTTGTCTCCATTTTTACCTCAGTAACAATAATCATTTACAAATTTGAGAGATGATTATAATTGAAGCATTTGGTCGGATTTTTATGGCGCAAGAACAAAAAATGCCATTCTCCGTCACCGGAATGGAGCTCATAATTCTCTTAAAATATAACTAAATACAGAATCGCACGGTTATATCATAAGTAAATTCACCCAAAAGCACCGACGTTTTAAGAAATTTTCATAAAAATAAATCATTTTATTTTCTCAATGTGAGAAAAGTTCTTCGCAAGGTCAACGGCTGCCACTGCCACGTAGTCGTCGCGCGTAGTGTCAGCATACCATTGTTATTTATTGAATGAACAGCACCGCTTTGGTTTATTTTTAATTTTGGAAAATGACAAGCCATAGCTGTTGCTTTGTTATCTATTATTGTTTATTCACGATTCTTGTTCATCTATGCACGGAGCTATTATTTCGTTAGTAATTAATACTTATAAGGGGCATAATTTCATTGCGTTCAGCTGGATTTCGTCATATTAGCTTTCAATTGGCTCTAATTTCTTTATGCAATTGTCCTGGGAATAATGAAAATCGAAACGAACCCTACTCCCCTGCTCCACTGGCATAAGCAGTTAGTGTAGTGTTTATGGTTCTGTCTTTGACTTTTCTGTTTTCCTTTAAAGATATCTAATAAAGGGAGCCAATCAGAAGCGCTCTTAAACAATAGAGGGACACAAGACTCCCAAAAGTGATGTGAAATAAATATATACAGAATATAGTTGGGGGCAAAATACGTAACATAAAATATATTGTTATTGTTTATATGTTTCCTATTTCTGGTTGATCATTCCAGGGCATTCAGTCCCCCCCCCACCTCCCCACAATATTCTCTTCAAATTGTTGCCTCTGACAATAATTAAGCAATTATCAATTAATCAGCAGATGGTGATATAACTATTGGGTGAAAGTGCACATTCCGTCACCTGCTGATTTTTTGTGTTCCCAAATTGGCTAGAATCACGGCAACTAACGTGTGGGTTTAGTTGTCATGACCAAGAGCTTAACAAGGTCTTCAATCAAACCACGATGCATTTTCACACAGCCAAGATTGAGACAAACCCACTCCAACGGATCCAAAGGCTGCAGATACAAATACCGGGGCGTTGTTGGGTGCAAAACCCGATCCAGTAGTCTACACGTCGTAACTGGTACCAGTAGTACACTACTCCCAGCAGTGTATTAATTAATGTTATCAGTCGCGTAGCATGGGGGTTCCACCGGGGCTTTTGCCCCGGGCTCAGAATTCTTACGGGCTCAAATTTTAATATTAGACTAGTGGAAGGAAGTGCTCACGGGTTTAAGCGGGCGCGATACTTAACTTGCCCCAGGCGCTAGTAACCCATGCTGCGCTGTTGAATGCTGTCACATAGTTAACTTTCAGCATGGATTACCTACCAGAGATTTTAACGACAGTTTTATTAAAACAGAGGCGAAAGTAATATTGAATCTGTCACTTTGAAAAGGGGTTATGTTTCATTGTTTTCCTATGGAGTTGACCCCTTTTCAAAATGACCGATTCAATTGTGGTTTATGAAGCAAGAATAGCAGATCTCGTGCTGCACCGAGACCTGTAGTGTTCTGTGGAATCCGAACCTCTGCTGTTTAGAGAATCAAGTTCCAGACTACGGTGGATAGAAAAGCGGCATACGTTTCAGGATATCATCAGGAGTAGAATCAGTGTTAACCCCTTCCTTCTCGCTCCCGCCAAAATTACGGGGTGAGGTTTCGCTCCCTTTTTCTCATGCCCGTGATATTTCTGGGCTGGAGTGTTCAAACGTAATTAATTAATACAATATAATAATTACAATAACCCTGCTTTTTGGTTTTTTAAGAAAAATTAAATTTTCTTGATTTCAAGCTAAAAAGAATTCCAAAAATTAAAAATGAATACATATATTTTTCGTACACTTACTTTTATACAATTTTCTTGAACAAAGAAGTAGGCACTTTTTTTACTGTTTTCTTGAAAATTATGGGATCGTTAAGGGATTAATGATAGTATTAGCAAATGCATTACCACTACGCCTCCGTGGTACGGGTTACCTGCAATCTTTTTCAGAGATATATGACTCTTTAAAGTTTAGGCGATCAAGCAGTTTGTCGGCAAGCGTTCTTTTTATCCAGGCTAACATCACGTTAGGTTAAGGTACCCAAAAAAGGGAGCTGGTACATCCGCCATTTTGATGCCATCGTGTCACGTGATCTCATTCATTGCTGTGTTAAAGTTGAGTGATTTACAAGTGTGTTATTTTTAATAAAATAGGGTGAAATAAGTTGATGGTCCTCTGTAAATTGTTGAGGAATAAACAATGCTTAGATTTGCAACAGATCCTGTAAGAAGAAAATGGATCAATAATTTTCCAATAGTAAACGTTATGAAACCGGAAGTGTACAACAAAATGGCGGCTGATGCGTCGGCCTAGAATTTTAGGGGCTCTACGTTAGGTGAATGTGCTACCATTACATCATCGCAGTTACAGGTAAATATTAAAAAAAGAGTGAATTATAATGAAATTGACAAACAGGGAGAAAGTATTTCACTAAATACTGTTGCCGACAATGCACCCATATTCATGCCCAGATCATTTTTAACATGAGCATCCAAAGGAAAAAAGTCTAGAATTTGTCTGTATTATATAAAATGAATAATGTTTTTAAGACTCTCGATGAATAATCGCATTAGCATTCGAGGATTAATCGTTAATCAATAATTTGGTGTGACTGTGACACACGGTAACCTGGAGATTTTGGCGGTTTCGTGCCAAATATGGTTTCTTGGCATTTCGGATTATCTGGAAACCGTGTGTGTTTCTCTCGTTAAGCACTTTACGAATTTATTCCGCGTATTTTTGGAGCTGTAAAAATTATTTTTCTTAAATGAACG